>JAWWES010000224.1:0-20741 GCA_035583135.1 Lophotriccus pileatus | reverse complement strand
TGTGGCTGCCCCTGGATCCCTGGAAGTGTCCAAGGCCAGGTTGGAGCAACCTGGGCTAGTGGAAGGTGTCCCTGCCCGTGGCAGGGGATGATCTTTGAGGTCCCTTCCAGCCCAAACCTTCTGGAATTCTCTAATTCTCTTCAAAGTCCATCCAGCCTCAGGCCTTACTTCCCACGGAGGATAATCTCAAGTGCTCAAGAAAAGGAATGAAGGGCAGATTTCTTGGAAGTGATCCTTGCCCTTCTCCTGCCCCAGCTGTCATTTTAAGGCCCCCAGCTCTGGGGTTCCATGAAGGCTTCCAGTGTTTCCCAGCCCTTCCTATGTCTGGTTTTTATCCCAGCAGGAGCTCCCTGTGTCCTGTTTTCAGAGTGGAACCCCCTTTTTCCACCGTGTCCCACACTCCTCAGCCAGCTGAACACCCCTCTTCTCCTCTGCAGGCCCAAGAAGGGAGCTGAGGGTAGACCTTGGATGTGGGATGAGGCTCCTGCCTTGATTTGTTGGATGTCTGTGGTGGTGCTCCTCAACTCCCCTCTGCATTCCAGTTCCTCCACTGGAAGGGAGAGGGATCCTAATCCCACTTTATCTCCCAGGCTGGGCAGGGGTTGGATGTGTCTCACTGCTCCTCATGTTTCCAGCTGTGTCACAATCCCAGAATGGTTTGGGTTGGAAGGACCTTAAGGAACATCCAGTGCCACCCCGTGCCATGGGCAGGGACACCTTCCACCGGCCCAGGTTGCTCCAAGGCCCTTCCAGCCTGACCTTATCTAAGCAGAGAAACCACCACCTTCCCAGTCCCTTCCCCACCAAGGAGGAAGCTTTGCCAGAGCTGCTGTCCCTCCCTGGATCATGGATTCCATCCCTCCAGCTCTTTGTTGTGCGTTTTCTCAGCCAAGCTCCAGCTCCGTGGCCCTTCTCCAGAACTGGGAATGCTGATCCCCCGCCAGGTCCCCTTCTTGCAGCCCTCTAATTATCATTTCAGGAGCACAATCACCCAGGGGAGGGAGGGAGAGAGCAGGAGGGAGCTCTAGGGGGAGCAGGAGCGTGGGTTAGCCCCATCCATTCCCTCTGGAAGCCCGGCAGGAATGCTGCGGCTCCATAGGTTGCCTCCCGCAATTAGCGCAGCCCCTGTAATTAGACCAAGATAGAGGGTGCTGGCAAGGAAACACCTCATCAGCCTAATTCCAAACTGTTATAAAACCAGGGGATGGAAAAGGGGGAGAGCCCATTTGGTTCCAATTGAGGGAAGTGCCGGGTTCAGGTTGAGCCGCAGCTCCAGCCCTCGCGCTCCCGGTGCCAGATGGAAGCAGGAGGGAGCAGGGAATGCTGAGCGGGGATACTGGGCCGTGACAAATCCTCTGCCCTCCCAGGGCCCTGGGATACTGAGGAGCCAGGACAGAGTGTCCAAACCCAGACCCAAACTTGCTTTGCCTCATCCCTGTTTGTTTGGCTGCTCCTCCTTTATTTACTCCCTTTCCCGCTCCGCAGCTCCTCCTGATTAGTGTTTCCAAAGCGTTCCCCTGTGCTGGCCAATTTCGCCTGATCTTTTTATTCCAGACAGTTTGCAGTCTGAGAAGCGGAGGGAGGTGCCCCTGTGAGTCTGTGTCAGAGGAGAGAAGAGATTCTGCTTCCTGACAGTTCCCCCTGAGCCGCAGATCAGCACAGGATTCAACATCCCCTCATCCATCCCCTTCCCAGATTTATGGCTCTGCTCCCTTCTCCCAGTTCTCCTCATCACCGCTCTCCTCTCCCCCAGACTTTCCCCTTCCACACTGTTTTGTGTCCCCAGTTCCCTCAGGAACTAGAGAGGCTCCTGCACTGCCTGGGGGTGCTGCTCTGCTCGTGTCCCGTGATGGGATAAGGGGGAGCTGTCTCTGGGATCACAGGCTGGGGGTGCAGGGGGGCTGAAAATGATGGTTCCCAGATTAGATTCTCCCCCTCTCCTTGGAAAACAACCCAGTGATTGTGTCAGCCTGGATTTCTGCTCCTGGGCAGCCCTCAGCCCCCCGTGCTGACTGAGCCACAGAGGTTGTGCAGCTTGAGAAGTTGCCCTTTAAAGCTCAGGCCTCGGCTCAGCAGGACATCTTCCCAGAATCCACGTCCTGTCCCGGCACAGGGAACCGTTGGCAGCCTCTTGGATCCAAATCCCGGCCGGGCAGCTCCTCTTTAGGTTTGGTTGCAAAGCCCAAACTCCTGCCAGCTCCAAGTTTCCTGAATGCCAAGTTCACTTAACCTTTTGTGCTCCCCAGGAGACGACACGTGGGGAGGAGAGGGGAGGGTTTTAAATAGCCCATGGCTCTGGAACTCTTTTGGAAGCTCTGGGGCACCTTCCACTGTCCCAGGTTGCTCCAGCCTGGCCTTGGGCACTTCCAGGGATGGGGCAGCCACAGCTTTTCTTTTCATGCTCGAGTCTAAGTAGAGATCCACTCAGCTGAGCTCTTCCCAGTAGCCAGTGTGGGTTCCTCCAGCAGGAGACAGGATTTGGGATGGACTCACTCATCCTCCAGAGCCCATCCCTTGCCTTCTGTGGTGACCAGGGGCTGCCACCAAACCCTGCTCCCAATTTAGGTGCTGTGGGAGGCAAAGTTGGATGAGAGGAGCCTGAGTTGTGGCAACAGAGTTCTGGGAAGGAAACACAAACCCCGTGTCTCGATGCCTTGTTTAATTACAAGCCAAAAGACCTGACTGTGGTCAGAACTCAGGAGAGTTCTGTTCCTCGCTGGTTCCTCGAGGCTTTGGATCCTTCTTTCTCCCCTTCTCTGTGTCTTCCCCTCAGCTACTGTGTGGCCACATCCCAAACCAGCATTCCCCAGCATTCCCGTGGCCCTAGCAGGCTGAGATCCCTCCTGTCCTGCCTGAGGGGTGGAAGCTGCTCCGTTTTTGCTCCCACCCCTCCATCTGCTCCCTGAGTTCTGCTGCAGGGCTTTGTGTTAGGAGGGACCAGCTTTCCAGATGGCAGAGGCCACATTTCCCCCTTCTCCCCTTCCCCTTCCCCTCTTTCCCTGCTCCTTCCCTGCCGATTAGGGCTCGTTTCCCACCGGGAGCAGCTGCTCTGGGAGTCAGGACCGTGACTGGGTGTCCCGTGGGGTGATCCCAGCACGTCACTGCTGGGCAGTTTTCCCAGGGAAGACACAGGGCTGGCTCAGCTGAGCCCAGCTGGGGGCTTTGCACCCCAGGTCCTGTCTTTCAGCACTGGCTTTGTCCCTCAAAGTGGCCAAAACTTGGGCACTGTAAGAGGACAGGGAAGAAACCCCACGTAAATCCCTGTGGTGTGATATCCCTTCTCTCCTCCACCCGCCTTTATTTTCTTGTCAGACTCCTGGACAAAGCCTGAATCATGAGGAGTGTCTAAACTGTCCAAAATTAGGGCTTTTTAAATCTAATCCTCAGAAGAAATAAGCTTGATTTGGTTTTATGTGTGCACATGGATGCATTTGGGGGCTGGAGATGGATCATCTTCAAGGTCCCCTCCAACCCTAACCATTCTGTGCTTCTGTGATTTTCCTTTGCAACCACGACTTCCAAGGAGCTTGGGATATTCTGGAAAACTGAATAAACCTGACTTTTAGCCGAGGTTTCCAAGCCAGTGCCTGCAATCTGCAAAACTCACCTGTGAGGCCGAGCAGAGACACTGAAGCAGCTGCTGCCCTTGAGAGCTTCGATTTCAAACTGGGTTTCATGAGCCACCGAGGCATCCAGAGCCCCTGAAAGAAAGGCCAGGTTGGAGATAAATTGGAATCTGCTGCATATTTACTCAGTGATCTGCTGGCAGGAGCTATTCCTGGATACAAAAGCCTGTTGAACTCCAGACAGAATTCCCCCCCCCCTCCTCACCCCGCTACTCCAGCACGTTTCTCCCGGCCGAGATGAGGTGTCTCTTTATCAGGAGGCATCCAACGTGCTTTTTTGGGAGCAGTCTGTGCCCGGTGCTAAATTTAAGGTGCAGACAGATGGATATTCATCATCCCTGAGTCCCAGGGCTGGGCGTGCCCCGAAATTCCCGGTGCTCCTCCGAGCATTCCTGCCGGGGGGCACCTGTAACTTGAGCTCTGCACGTGCTGATATCCATATCTGCCTGGATATTCCTGGGCACAGATCCTCTATTGTGGCTGGGAGAGCACTGGGATTCTCAGCCAGCCTCCCAGTAAGGGATCCTTCCCCAACTGACGTCAGGAGGGGGGTTGGATTTCCACAGCCTGTGGGGCCGGGGATGGTGGGACAATTTGTGTCCTTCCCTTGAAAACCAGCCCTGAAGCACTGGGAGGAAAAGCAGCCCTGCTCCTCCCAGCTCTGGGATGAGAAGCACAAGGAGAAGATGCAAATGGGAGATGTTGTGGGTTTAAAGGAGCCCTGGGCTGGCTCAGGTTTGGGTAACTCCAAATCAGCCCCGGGAGGCACAAATATCCCTTTTCCCCTTTGGTTTGAAGCTGAAGGAGGGTGGATTTAGATGGAATTTTGGGAAGAAGTTCTTCCCTGGCACAGGTTTCCCAGAGAAGCTGTGGCTGCCCCACCCCTGGAAGAGTCCTAGGCCAGGTTGGAGCAACCTGGGCTGGTGGGAGGTGTCCCTGCCCATGGCAGGGATGTGGATGATTCTAAAGATCCCTCCCAATCCAAACCATTCCATGATTCCCTGATGTGTCCAACTCCAGCTGTGCCTAAGGGGGGTCTATCAGGGGTCAGCTTGCTCTGTGTGTGACCAGTGGACTGGGGGACACCTCCAGATCTCAGGAGGAGCAGGAGCCACTGGAAGGACTCTCCTTCCATCCATGGAATCAGCCTGGGGACACAAACTGATGTCACGGTGTCCCTGATGTGCCTGGAGAAAGGTGGGATGAGCCCAAGCTGAGCAACCACCATGGAATCCCAGCAGGTCCATGGAATCCCAGCAGGTCCATGGAATCCCAGCAGGTCCATGGAATCTCAGCAGGTCCATGGAAGCCCAGCAGGTCCATGGAAGCCCAGCAGGTGCTGGGAGAGTCTCACACAGGGGATTAGTGAGTAAAGCCCAGCCCAGAGACAACAGGCCCAATCAAGAGTAGTCACGATTAAGAGTAGCCACAATTAAGAATGTCCCCTGATGGCAGAGATGGAGGATTTTCAGAGCCAGGAAAAACATGATTCCTTTCACCTCTGATTTCTGTTTCCCTTTTCTCATCTTCTGCCCAAAATTCCCTGTTCACCTGCAGAGGATAAATGCAGGTTGGATCTGCCTGGCTCAGCTTTCCTTTCACAGCGTGGCTCCCGTGTCCTCATGATCCCAGAATTCCAGAAATGGGTTGGAGGGACCTTAAACTCATCCATTCCCACCCCCTGCAGTGGGCAGGGTCACCTTCCACCAACCCAGGTTGCTCCAGCCTGGCCTTGGACACTTCCCACTGCTCCATCTCCCAGCTCTCCGACATCCTCAGGGCTCCAGTGGAATTTTTTCCCCTCTGCTCCTTGCTTAAACCCATTTTTAGTGGGTTTTTTTTGCTTCACATAAGTAATAACTTGCCTTTGGATGTGCTGAGAAGAGCAAGTGCAGCAGTGACCGTGGCAGAGACACCAACACACCATTTTCCCCGGGGCAGGGTCAAGGGGGCTCCAGTGGGTAGGCTCCATCATTTCCAGGAGAGCCTGGGGATTGGAAAAGTGGATTTTGCAGGGGGAAAGCAGCAGAAGAAGGAAGTGAATCCCAGCCCAGCCGGGTGCTCTGAGCTCTCCATCCAGCTCTTTCCCCACCACAGAGCTCCGGCTCGGGCAGAGGCGGCGCTGGAAGGAAAACTCTTGGAACGCCTGGGGCTGACCTGGAACGTCTGTCCCGGCTCAGACCAGCCCTGGCTGGAGAAATCCGAGTTAGGAGAGGGACAGGAAGGGATTGGGATCGGCTTTGGGACGGCAGAGGAGGATGCAGAGGTGCAGGAGGAAGGAGAGCAGCTCCCCCTCCTCGCCGGTGCTGACAAGGGTAGGAGCCGCTCCCTGTCAGCTCCCAGCCCGTTATAGCTCCGGGAAAACAGGCACTTTTAAGGAATGATTCATGGGCCCTGTTTACGTGAGAGCCCGAGGAGGAGATAAATCACCCCTGGCACTGCAGCCACGGCCTGACAAGCCAAGCACTGCCAGAGCCTGCACTTCTCGCTGGCGTTAAACCCTCTTCCAGCATTTATTTAGGATTTCAGGATTTATTTATTAGTTTCAACCTTTAAACCAGTTTCAACTTTAAAATATTTCAACCTTTATTGAGTGTGACACCTCCTTTAGGTAAGACTAAACCCTCTTCACCTCCAGCACTGTGTGGCCCCATCCCAGCAGCACATCAGGGGTGCTGCTCATCCCACTGCTGCCCCATCCCAGGAATATTTGGGACGAAGGCAGACAGAGACAGGGCAGCCCAGCCCTCCAGTTCCTGCTCCAGGGGGGTTCCCCAGCAGCAATTCCAAGCCAAATCCCATCTATTCTAGGCTGGCTCTGAGCAGAGCCTGAGGTGGCTGGTTCCAGTGGAGACATCTGCGCTCAGTCAGAGCCAAACCCTCTCCAAACGTTATTTTTAACAAGGCTTTTGGCAATTTATACTTGTCTGATATATTTTTTTTTTCATTATTTATATGTATAAATATAATTCCAAGGCACGGCAACAACTGTGAAGACGAGTGTGAGAGGACCAGAGGGAAACAATCCAGGTCCAGGCAGCCAGGGATGAACTGATCCCCCCGTGGGCTGAGGGGTTTGCCCTCCCAAAGGCACTTTTTGGTGGGTTATTTTTGGGCCAGAATATCCAGGGAAGTTTCTCCTGACTTTTTGAAGGGATCTCTGAAGGTCCAGCTTTTAGAAGAGCTTTGCCTTTTGTCTCAGAATCTCAATGAAAGGAATCAAAAGTAAAAATCATAAAAATTGATTCAAAATCTAGACGCACCCAGGAGGAGCCAAGATTCCTTGGAGAGCTTTTCCAAGCGGGAGGGATGCAGAGAGTGCTGCCAAAAGTCTGGGATATTGATCCCTGGATTGGTATTACACGACACCAGGACTAAGCAGCAGAACGAGCAGGAAGGCTGGAAATCAGACAGGACATTCCCGAGGAATGCACAGAGTCCTGATTAAAAAAACAACCTTTTGATCTGCTCTCTGTGAGGGGAGTGAAAATAAAAATAAATACAAAAAAAAAAAAAAAAAAAAAAAAAAAAAAAGAACAAAAAAAGAAAGAATAAAAAGCACTTTGTGTTTTTTTTTTCCTATATGAAAAAGCTTTTCAGTGACATTTCACCAAGATTCCCAAACCCCTGCAAGGAACCCGGATCCCGCTTTTTAATTCCCAGTGGAAAAGCAGCTTCTTCAATTATGGGAATTGTCACTGAAAAGCTTTTTTTTTTTATAGGAGAAAAAAAAAATCAAATTTTTTTTTTTTACTTTTTTCTTTTTTTATCCTATTTTTCTTTTTTTTTCTTCTTCTTTTTTCTTGTTTGTTTTCCTCCCTTCACAAAGAGCTTAAAATTTATTTTAAATTCACTAAAATTTCGGAAACAAATCAGCTCTTCAGGGCAAAGAGATCTGGGGAATATTTGCTCTGTAGATTTATGTTTTGTTATGAAAACCCTACAAGAAAGGAAAAACAAAAATGACAACATTCCAGGTGCCAGTTTCTTTTGCTCCTCCACTCGTTCTGGGCTGATTTTTTCCCTTGAGGCCAAAAATCACATTCCCACCGGGAAAGGGAAAGCCAGGAGTCCTGGCAACAATTCCTGAGGGTGGGTTAAAGCATTTTACCTAAATCCAAGCCAGTGGTTCCCTGTGAACTTGCAGCTCCCAGGAGTGACATAATCCTTTGGCACCCTCGAGGCTGGATTTTCCCTTGGGAAGCCCTTTCTGAAGTCACTTTACGTGCTCAGAGTTGCTGCTGAATGGGAGACAACGTCACATTTTTGGGTGGAAAAGGGACTGAGGATGCAGAAAGAGAGGAGAAACCCCCGGCACAGGAATTTTTGGGGGTGCCCACAGTGTAGGAATCTTTTCCTTAGGGATAACGGGGACCTTGCCGATCCTGGCAGGGGACATGAGGCACATAAAAGTTCACTTTAAATTGATTAATCATTGGCTTCAGAGGGAGTGCAGAGCTCCAGGTCTAAATTACCTGGTGTGGATCCCTGGAATATCCCAGAAATTCCCATAACTGGGAATGCCTCCCTTCCTTTTCCTTCATGTCAAGGTCCTCCTGGTGTGAGGAGGAGGAATCCCAGAATCCTGAAGATTGGAAAAGACCTCTGGGATCGCCAAGTCCAACCAGCACCAAGAGCTGTGCTCAAATCCAAACTCCTGCCTGTTTCCCAAATCCTTTATATCCCTTTTGGAAACCTTATCCCAACCCCTCATCCCTTCCTGCTTGCGTGGTCTCCCCTGGGGGATTTACACCAGGGGTTGTGGGAATTTGGCTCCTGGAAATCCATCATATTTGCCTTTATAATTTTAAAATCCATATTCTTTTAAAAAATATTATCATCTTATTTGAGTTTTATTATTTATTACCATTTTATATGATAATTTTATTAATTTCTATTCTTTATAAATAATACTATATTTTTATTTTTATTCTATTATTTATTATCATTTTAGATTATCTTTTTAAAATTTCTATTCTTTATAAGTAACAGAACTATTTTTATTTTTCATTTTTTATAAAATTTCTATTCTTTATAAGTAACATAACTATTTTTATTTTCCATTTATTATAATTTCATAGTATTATTTTATTAATTTATCCTCTTTATAAATAATCTCATAATTTTATTTTATTCTATTATTTATTATCATTTTATATCATAATTTTAAAATTTATACTCTTTAGAACTAACATAACTTTATTTTTATTATTTATTACAATCTTATTATAATTTTATTAAATTCTATTTTTATAAGTAATCCTATCAATTTTTATTTTATTATGTGTTATAATGGTATCATTTTCTATTATTTATAAATAACTTAATTCGATTTTTATTTTTTATTTATTATAATTTTATAGTGCAATATTATTTGATATTATTTATAAAGAATATTAAATATAATATCCATATAAACCAGATGATTTATCATAAAATAAAAGCAGGTGTTTGGGTTGGTTGGTTTGGGGGTTTTTCCTTCTGGACACTCCCTTGTTTTCCAGGGATTTTGCTGTCAGTGTCCTCAGGGAATCCAATGGACAGAGGGAAGGGAAAGCTGGGTCCTTTCCCCTTGGCACCTTCACTCCCAGGGGTATCAAAGTGAGACAGTGCCATGTGTGTGATGGACAGTCCCTTAATCTCCTGGATAAAAGCCTGGCCTGGGAATTTCGGGATTTCCTTCTCCTCAGGTGTTCCTTTGGGTGAGGCAGGTGTTGATTGGAGGGCTGGACGTGGCCCTTGGTGCTCTGGGGGTCAGTCACCCTTTTCCAGCCCTAAAGATTCCATGATTGACATCAAACCTGCAGGAATCCCCTGAGATAAAATGCTTCCTAGGCTGGAAAGCCGTCTGCCCCGAGGCCACAAATGAAGGGCAGTGTCACAGGAGGGGATTAATCCCTGATGGACACGTGGGGAAGTTCATCCCAACCCATCCTCCAAGCCCCCCCTGGGGTTTTGCGGCTTTGCTGGCCCTTGGAGCAGAGGGAGATGTGGCATCCAGCCCACACCTGCCTGGCCACAGCCTTGGCACAGCATTCCTTGTTCTCCCCACACTCCAAATCCCACCAGCAGACGTGACCTGGCACCAAGAGATCCTGAACAGCTTTTGGGGCAGCAGGGAGGGAAGTGGGATTGACCATTTGCTGTGGAAATATCCCTCCTGCATGGACATCAGGGATGGGAAGGATGAGTTTTGCTTCCAGCTGGACTTCTCCAGCTGGGAAGGAGGGTGCACCAGCTCTGCTCCAGCTCCAAGTGCCCTTGGAGAAGGGATTTGCTGGATGCATCTGGGTGTCTGGCACTGGCAGGGAAAGGAGCAGGTCAGCCTGACCTGGAACTTTGTGCTGTCCCAGATCTCCGGGATGCAGCAGGAAAACTGTGCCAAGGCTTTGCCTCCCTCCCGAAATTCAGGGGCTGTGGGAGTTGATTCCCAGCCAGGGCTCAGCAGCCTGGTTAAGGTGAACAGCTGATGCTTTGGGAGGAGAAAAAAACAGGGAAACTATAAAAACAAACAAACAAACAAACACCAAAAAAATAGGGGAAAAAAAACCAAACAGAAAAATTATTTTAAAAAACCCAAGGAAAAACAGGGAATTAATCCCAGCCTGACCTGGAGCAGCTGCCTCGGAAATTCAGTGAAGCCTCTGAGCAGAAAGGCTGAGGATTTGCCAAAGGGGAGGCTGAAATTTGGACGGATCCCCCCCCTCCCAACACCACTGGAAGGGGATTTAACGCTCCTGCAGCTCGTTGTGGCTCTGAAATCCGCCTTTCCCTCTCCTCCAGCCTCCCTCTGCCAAAAACATCTCCAGGGGGGACAGAGGGGTCAGAAGGGATGAACCAGGGGAAGGTTTGCTGTGCCCAGGGGAAACTGAGGCGGGAAAGTTCCCACCTGCAGTCCCAGCCCAAACTCCCAACCCCGCAGATGGAATTCCCCAGGGAGCTTGGATTCTTCCCCAAGCTGGCCAGGACCTGCTAATTTTGGGGTTCAGGAGCTTCCTGACCCCACAGGAGACCCCAAATCCTGGCTCTGCTCCTCCAAGTGCCCTCTGGGCTCCCTGAACTTGGAGTCACCTCCATGTCTCCCTTTGGATGACGAATATTGGGCGATTCCAGGCTTGGGAAGGGCGAGAACTTCCCAAGTGTGAAGTATTCCAGGAGTGCAAGGGCAGGTGGGATGTGAAGGGGTCCAGATGATGAGGTGGGAACATCCTCAGTGTAGGATCTTTGTAGGAAACCGGGCCCAGTGAGTCAGTTGTGTCTAAATCACAGAATTCCAGAATGGTTTGGGTTGGAAGGGAACCTTAAGCTCCAAAACCTTCATCCTGAAATCCCAATCCTGAAATCCCAATTCTGGCTCCGCCTTTGGACAAGGCTGGAGAGGCAAAGCCCGACACCAGGACCATCCCTGTGTCTTTCCAGGGAAACAGAGTGTGATTTATTGGGAAGATCTGATTTTTTCTCCTCTGCCCCGCTCAGAAAAACTGGGATTCCTCTCCCTTTCATGGCAAATAATGGGAATATTCAGCTTTTCCCTCTCCAGCTGCTCCTGGTGGGAATTCAGTGATGTTGGAGCCATCCCTTTAATGACTGTGTCACAAGCACTGCAGGAAAAGCTTGTTTGGGCTTGATTTGAGAGCCAAACAAAGATATTTGATGTGTGGGGTTGGGAAAACGATCCCAACCTCGTTATTTCTGGGGGTGAATCTGTCTTCTGTCTAATTAGGCCTGTTTTTGAGCATCCAAAGCCTGCTGAGGTGTGACAGTGGGGCTCTAATTGTGGGTGCTCAGGGACCAAACTCACCAGAACGGGGTTTGCTGCAGTTAATAATTGGGAATTAGTTCTTGCTGCTTAAATAGCAGCTGTTGTTTCATAGATATTCCCTTTAATTGCTGCCTTAAATCCCTTTCAATTAAACACTCCACTGGGAATCTTGGCATTAATAACATTGACCTGCTCTCAGACAGGCAAGAAAATCCCCTTTCTGGGAATTTGGAGGAAGGTTGATGGTATCATCCTCCTCCCAAGCACATTCCCACTGGGAATATTCTGCTTTTTAATCCCCCCTGCTCTTCTGCTGAGGAAATAAAGTAAAAAAATCCTCTTTTTTGTAGAGCTCTGACCTCCTGCTTTGATAGAGATGTTCCTCCTGTGCTTGTTCTTGCTGTTTTCCAAGGAGGGCACCCTGGGAATACGTGTCAGGGAGCATCAAGGAAGCTCTGCTGCATCCTTGGCCCGGTGACCGCAAACATCTGGCTCGTGTGAGGATCGTTCTGGGGACGGGAGGGAAAGGCTGAACTCCAAATTCCCTGCAAGTTCCTAGAAAGGCTTAAAAAAAAAACCTAAAAAAAATAGAAAATGAAAAATGAATCACTGCCCAAAGATTTGAGAAGCAGGAGAGGACACTGAGACAGGGATTCGAAGGGTTCAAAAAAACCACGTGGATTTGGGGCTTCAGGACGTGGTTTAAAAGCAGGGTTGGGTTGATGGATTGGGGTTTTCCAACCTGAAGGATTCCATGATTCCATGGGAGATCCATGTGTGAGGGCAAGGAGGAGCTTTGGGAAAGGCTGGCACAGCCCCTGGGTGCTCATCCCTCTGCGGCCGCAGAGGAGGGTCCCTGATCTCCAGAGCTGTCCAGAGCTCGTGGTTTGGGAAGTGGACTCAAGGGATTGAGGCAAACCCACCGACTTCATTTACCCTCTGGAAAGCTGGGAAAAGCAGGCAGGAGGCAGAGCAGCTCGTGCAGTGACCTCTCAGTGCTCCCCCAGCCCGTGGCCAGAGTCCTCCTTTCGGTCACACCAACATCTCTGCCCTCTTCTTCTTCGGCTGCTCTCTCTCATCTTGATCCTTCTCCTTCCACCCTTCTGCCCTCACACCCTCTGGAGCTGTTTGGCCCATTCTGGTGTTCAGAAGCCCAGTTTTAGAAGGAATTGAGACGCCTCCTGAGGGTCCATTCCCACCCAGAGCAGGGATGGAGGGTGAGGGACACGATGGGTGGGCGGGCAGTGCAGAGAGTTCTGCTCAGCACCTCCAACCCCCAACCCCTGCCATCATTTCCACGTGCTTGGGGCTCACATTTCCCAGGGGGAGAGGGGAATTTGGATGCCTGTCCCTCCATCCCAGCAGCAGGAGGGGCTTCAAAACCTGCCCCTCGTCCCACCGGGGTGCCCTGAGCAAAGCCCAGCTCTGGGGCTCTGGAGAGCAGCTCCTGGCACTGCTTCACTCCTGGATCTCCAGCTGGGCCAACTGGCACTTCAGCTTTGTTTATTTTTCAACCTTTCCAGCATTTAACCTGAAAGGAATTAGGTTTCCAAGCTCCTTTTTTTTCTCTCCCCCCCCCTCCCCTAATGGTTGAAATAATGCCTGTTCAGTTCAATGAAATCCCCGAGGGCGGGATGAGTTTCACTCCCTGCTCTCCCCCTTCTTCAGCTCCTCTTTCCAAAACAAATTGCCCCCAAAGGACTTTGTTTTGGTGGTGGTTTTGTCTGTTTTCGTGCCAAGGCACCGCAGGCAGACAGAGGTAGCAGTGAATTAAGGAAGGGAATCGGATTATTTGAGCTCTGAGAAAATCCAGCACTGCCCAAATTGGAGGGGAATAAACATTATATTTATCTGTGTTGACTCTGCTCTGTCTCTCCAAGACACTGGTTGAGCTTCAATGTCCCTCCCAACCCAAAACATTCTGGAATTGTAATATTTTCATATTTCCTTTTTCTCCTGAGCTCCCTCCTTTCTTGCACCTGAGGGGGCAAAGGAAAGGAAAAGGGGGGAAAAAATGATCCAGAAGGGATTGATCAGCCTCTGGATAAGGTTGTTGTGCCCCTCTCCCCTGCTTGGTGATTTCTGTGTCCTCTGAACGAGGAAAGGGATGAAAACAACATTCCTACAGCTCCTCCCCACGAGGAATTCTATTTTTCTGGCAGAAAACAGCCCAGGGAAGCTGAGGAGGAATAAACAGGGAGAGAGAGGAGCAGATGGGGTTTGATCCCAAAACTGGGGAGCCCAGGGAGGAGTTTCCAGCCCTTCCAGCTGTACCTGGTCTGGGAGAGCAGGAGGGGAGGCCAAACTGTCCTGAATTCACCTGAACCCCCCCCCCCCGGGGGGAGAAATTCAGCCCTTGGATAATTTGATCCCAAGGAATTCACGGCAGGAATTTCTGCAGAAGAAATTGAGGGAAGGCCCAGTTAAAGGGATTTGCTGGCAGTGCTTTCAGAGGGATTAAATCCTACAGGGCCACCATAACCTTGACCCCTTCCTCCCAAACCCTGGCTCTGGGAGATGTCCCTGGGTGTGACACCAGCTCGGAGCTCCCTCCCTCCCCCTTAATAAAAGTAATTAATTGGAATTTTTTTAAAAAAGAGTCAATTTAAAGGTGAAAGTGCTGCTTTGTAGAAGCGTTGCAGCATTTCTTGCTTACACTGAACTCTGAGTGAGTGGCAAATTCTGTGCAAATCCAGGGAGATGCAACATTTCATTTCTAGCCTGAGGAATGAAACCAGATCCACGTTGTGGAAACAGGCAACGGGAAGAGCAGGGATTTATCCCAGTTTACCCAATCCCTTCATTACCTCAGGCTGGTTCCTCACCAGGAGCCCTCCAAGGTGAAGGATTTGTGGGATTTTTTAAAGAGGGAGAAGCAGGAAAGAACAAAAGCCAAATGATCCCAGAATCCCTGGGATGCATCCAGTGAAATTCCCACCTGCTCCCGCCAAACTGAGCTGGGGGAAAGTCCTTCCTCCTCTCAGTCTGGACCTGGATGTGTGAGCAGGACACACGAGTTTAGGACACCAGAGGGCCCAGCAGAACATTCCAGCAGAACATCTGAGGAGAGCAAAGCTCTGGAACAAGCAAAGCGCTCCCAGGACCAGCCTTTCCCAGATTTCCCAGGGCCAACCGTTCCTGATGGGAACATTCCAGCTTCAGGAACCAAGATCATGTCATTGATGGCCAACAAGTGCCTTGGAGGGTTGATTGTTTATCAGTGAGGGGGGAAAACACCATCCCTGCCTCCCTTCTCCTTGTTCTTGGAGACCTCGGAGGAGGAGGAATCAAATCTTCCAAGGATGCGGAGAATTCCACGCGGGGAAGCGTCGCTTGGGAAATCTGGGAGCCAGGGGGCAGGGCTGGGGGAGGGAAGCTGTGGGTGCAGAGGGGGCTGTGTGTCCTGCTGAGCTCTGAGCCCTCTCTCCCCTCCCCACTGCAGGTGGATGCTGACGATGTCATCACCAAGGAGGAGCAGATCTTCCTCCTGCTGAAAGCCAAGGCCAAGTGCGAGCGACACCTGAAAGCCAAGGTGCCCAAAGTGCACGGTGAGCGTTCCCAGAGCACCCCAGAATCCCAGGGTTGGTGCCCAGCCCAGCTCAGCAGCTCCAGAACCCCAAAATGTTGGGTTTCCCGGCTGGGACTGGGGAAGATCCTTCAGCACGAGGTGTTGGGAAGCAAAGTCGTCACAGACTCGTTCCTCTGCAACAGAATTCCAAATGCCAAAGGGTCAGGAGGGTGCAAAAGTCGTGGGGTTGTACCCAAAGGCCAAGCAATGCATGGGAGGGAAGAGCAGCCATCAGCTGTGCCAAGATTGGGGAATTCCAGTCCCTCCCCACCCTCCCAGCCAGGAGTTCCTTCCCAATATCCCATCTCAATTTATCCTCTTTCAGCTCTAAGCCATTCCCTGTGTCCTGTCCCTCCATCCCTTGTCCCCCATCCCTCTCCAGCTCTCCTGGAGCCCCTTCAGGCCCTGCAAGGGGCTCTCAGCTCTCCCTGGAGCTTTCTCTTCTCCAGGTGAGCCCCCCCAGCTCTCCCAGCCTGGCTCCAGAGCAGAGGGGCTCCAGCCTTTGGATCACCTCCATGGCCCCTCTGGACTCATTCCCTGCTCCAAATTCCAAAGACCCTTCCCAACCAGCCCCCAGGGGCACAGAAAAGCCTCCCTCCAGCAGCCCTTCTCCGTTTCCCTCTGCCAAACCCTCTCTCTGTTGCCCTCAGAAGAGCCCAAGCTCAGCTCAGCCTCTTTCTTCCCCTTCCTTTCTCTTCTGGGGCTCAGCTGGGCCACCCCACTCCACACAGCCCGTCCTGGGTGGGCTCCTGGACAAGGGGACAAACCAGAATCCCCCCTAAATCCATCCCTGATCCCAGGGCAGACTTCCCTGCCCAACCCTGGTGTTGGTGACAGCAAGAGGCCCCCAAAAACCCAGCTTTTCAGTCGATTCCAAGCCCGCTGCTTCCCGGCAGCCAAAACCTCAAGCCACATCCTCCTGCTCTGCTTTGTCCCGCTCAGCCGCTGCCCAATTAACACCTCATTAAAAGCACACACAGGCACAGGCGTTTCCTGCTGTTGTCCCCCTGCCCACCTGCCCTTCTTGGGGTTCAGGGTCCATCCTCTGCTGCAAATCCCTGCCCAACCCCAAATAGTCCATCCCAGAGGAGCAATCAACCTGATATCAACACTCTCAGCAGGGAGACGATGGGATAAAGACTTAAATCAATCACTGAAGCGGGTAATTAGATCAAATTAATCCTGCAAGATCCCAAGGCAGAACGATTTCTGATTGAACCTTCCCCAGGGAATCTTCCCTCGGGCTGGAACACCCCAGAAATTCCTGCTGCCACTTCACAGCCAAGGCAAGGAGCTGCCAGAGGTTCTCTGGGATGGCCTGGGGAGTTTGTGGGCACAGCAGAAGGATTTTTGGTTCAGAAAAGTTCTTCCCACTTCGCCATTCCCAGATTTTTTAGGTTAGAGATGCCCCTGGACACGAGAAAAGTGGTTGCTCCAGTCCTTTCCTCCTCAGATGATGCAGAAACTGGGGCTTGGTGTCTGCTCTGCTGATCCCCCAGGGACAGGCAGGGCCCTCGGATGGAGGAGCTCATCCCTTTTCCCCCTTCCCTCACTCCAGACCTCAAGAAAAAAGCCTGGGAAGGGCTGTTCCCAAGGGAGATGCCCAGGTCCAGCTGCAGCTGCTGGGGCAGAGTGGTGTGACCTGCAGCAGTGTCAGTCCTGGGGGTCCCCTGTGCCCAAATTTGTCATTCCAAGGAAGGAAAAAGGCCGAGCTCCCGATCTGGGGAGATGCTGAAGGCAGAATTTCCTCCAGCCAGCCAAGGGGGAGACTCCTCCAGCCTTGTGGGACCATCATATCCCACATCCTGGAGCAACTCTGATGGAGGGACAACCCTGCAGACGGGAAGGGCCGGGGAGGAAATCCCAGTGCTGGGGATGTTTGGGAAAGGAGAAAGTGCCTCTTAAAATCCCTGCCCCGGCTCAGCAAGGAGTGGTTTGGGAACTCTCCACCACAAGGGTCACAGGGAAAGAGTCTTTGACCCCACAGCTGGTTTGGAGCTGCTTTGCACCAGATTCTGGAGCCAACTCTGCAACAAGTGGAGCATTTTTCCGTCCCTGCTCCGGGGTTTTGTCCTGCACTCCTGAACCTTCAGCGTTCTCCTGGTCTAAACTGGCGGATTCCCAGCTGAGTCAGGGCATGGATTTCTCAGGGATCCATGGATTTCTTCAACTTCCTTCTCTCTTTAATATTCATTTCACTGACGTTTTAACAAGGGGAAAATGCAGATTTCAGAGGCATCCAGGGGTCTTAGGGGATGAGGGGAAGTCTGGATCAGCACCTTGATTTGGGAATCTGCTGTTCCCCCTCTCCCCTTGCAGCTCCATCCCTGGTGGATTTACTGGGCAATCCCAGGATAGAAGTGGATTAATAAAAGTGAGGAAGACACGCTGTGAGAGGGACTGTGAGACCAGAAACAAGCAGGGAAATGAGGGTTTTTTTGAGGAGAGGGATTCTGTGTGCCATCCCTCCAGCACAGACCTGGATTTGGGAGGGAGACATCCCCCAAAAGTGGCTCTTGGAGCGGGAATGTGATCCCAGGTGTGCATGGACTCCAAGAGCTCTTCCCAGGAGTCACTCTCCACCACCCTCTGGAAGCAGGAAGGCCTTGATCTCCTGACCTTCCCCTTGGAATTGCCCCTTTCCCTCTGCTCTCCTTTCCTGACTCCTTTCCAAGTGGCTGCTGGGGGGTTTGTTCCCTTTCATCCCAGGTTTGGCCAAAGGGCTTATCCTGATGCAGCTGCAGCCACGAAAAACAGCCTCCAGATTGGAACTGGGTGGGGGGAAAAAAGGAAAGAGCCCACCCTGGAGAGACCAGAGGGAGGGGATCGATGGAAGGAGAATTCCAGATGTTGGAAGGGACCTTCAGTGGCTTTCTGGGGTTTGATTTCTATTGGAAACGTCCTGGAATATCCACAGTGTTCAAATGTTTGCTACAGATCAGCAGTGTCTTGTTCAGGGGAGGGAAATCAGCTGTGATTTGATCACCTAATTGGATTTATTGATCTGATTGAATTTATTGATCCGATTGAATTTATTGATCTGATTGAATTTACTGATCTGATTTCATTGGACTTGTCTAAGGCTGGTTTTAAGTCTTGAATCAGGGACTGAAGAACACAAAGGGGAACAGTAGATGTGCCAAGAACTTCTGGATAGTGGGAATGTGTCAGGGTTGATAGTCCAAAGGAAAGTCCCAGCAAAGAGGAAAAAAAAATCACAAAATCCAAATTGTTTTCAGCAACAAAGACCCACTTTTTGTGTGTAAAAACCCCAAATTCCCTTTTATTTTTCCCCTCCCCTCTAAAAACGTGAACTTTGAGGGTTTTTTTTTTCTCCCTTAAATTTAACCTGCAGGTTAAAGCCTTTTGGAAAGTGCAGGAAACCCTAAAAATGCCTCTTCTCCGCAGGCAAACATCACATTTCAGCCACGGGGTGGGCAGGCTGGTGCCACCCCAAAGCTGGAGCTGGAAGGGGATAAAGTGAAATTCCCAGCCATAAAACCAGCCAAGACCTGAGGGGTGGCTGTTGGGGTTGGGTTTTTTTTTGATTTTACACCCATGAATTAAAAGCTTGTCTTTCCCTGGGTTGGAAAAGGAGATGGGACATTCTGGGGGGGGAATAGAGAGAGATATTTTATTTTACAGGCCTGTTCTTGGCCAAGGCCACGGGCAGTCCTTGCTCTGAGCAAGTTTGCCTCCAGCTGCCTCGGGGTTTTCAATAAATGAGCTCATTGGTGGGGGAAAGGTGTTATTTTTAGTGGGAGATATCTGTGTGTTTACCCAAAAATGGGCTTAGGTGAGTGTCTCAGTTGGTCTCCATTGTCCCTAAAGGACCCAGACCCCGCCCCAGGCTCTCCCTGGGCTGGCAGAACCCCATGATGTGCTCCTGGTTTTCTCTCCAGAGGTTCTGTGCCCATCCCCTGATCCTCCAGGATCTCCTCAGAGGCTGGAAATTTAGGGAGGGAAAGCATCCAGTGGGCTCAGGGTTATCCTGAACACCCCAAACCTCCATAAACCCAGATTTGGGATTGCCCTGAACACCCCAAACCTCTACAAACCCAGACTAAGGACTGCCCTGCCAACTATTCTTCACACACCCCCCCTCAAAATAAAATAAATCTAATTTCAACAGCTTTTCAATCGCAATTTCTAATTAATTGGATCCTTTCTGGCTATTTGGCCTCCAAATATTGTTTCTGGGCTCTCAGGAGGGACTGGTTTATTTTTAACGTGCCAAAAACGCTCTGCTTGCAGGTGGTGGGTTTATTTTTCTTCCCCCCCTCAATGACAACTTATTAAAAAAGGTTGTAAAAATTGATTCTCTTTTTATTTTAAAGTGGAGCCATCAGAGGAAATTGTTGGCTTGAGGCTATTTTTAGGGTTTTTCTGCAACTCTTCGGATTTCTTCTTGTGATTCAGTGTGGATCCCTTTGGAGAAAGGATTGGGAGAAAAGGGAAGCAGCAGAGAGAAGCCAAGTTGTTAATGCTGTTAATATTTTTATAAACTAAGGGAATAAAAAAAAAGGGGTTGGAGGAAATACTTGGGCAAACAAACAAAAAGCAAAGTCTTGTTTGGATTCCAGCTCCATACCAGTGGAAGATGTGGTGGTTTTCCTTCCTGTTTTATCAGAGTGGTCTGGTTGGAAAGGACCTTAAAGATCATCCCATTCCACCCCTGCCATGGGCAGGGACACCTTCCACGAGCCCAGGATGCTCCAACCTGGCCTTGGACACTCCCAGGGATCCAGGGGCAGCCACAGCTTCTCTGGGAATTCCATTCCACTCCCTCCCTGGAAAAATGTAGTCCTTGTATTTAAATCAGGATGAAGCCTCTTGTAGCTTCCAACCATCCCCCTTGTCCTCCCAGGTTTGTCTCCTGGGGTGGGAGGAATGAAGGGACAGGAGTGAGAGGAGGGTGGTGATTTCTCAGTGATTTCTCAGTGATTTCTCAATGACTCCTCTTGCTCTTTGCTCTCTCCCCAGATGGCTTTTGCCTCCCCGAGTGGGACGGCATCGTCTGCTGGCCCGAAGGTGTCCCGGGCAAGGTGGTGGCCATGCCGTGCCCCGAGTACATCTACGACTTCAACCACAAAGGTGGGTGTGCCCTAGGTATTAATAATAACAACACAATAAACCCAGCCTTCAAATGAAGTCCCAGAATCCCAGAATATGCTGAGCTGGGAGGGACCCACAAGGAGCACCGAGTCCAACTTTTACTCTTGCTGCACGGAGATTGTGGCACCAAACAAATCCAGGCTTGTAAATCCACCAAACTTGAACTCTGTGGCCACTTTGAGCCTGATGGAGGATCGAGTCTTTGATTTTTTTAGATGATTTTTATTTTTTATTTAATTGATTCTGATTTTTTTATTTGATTGATTCTGATTTTTTTATTTGATTGACCAACCTGGATTTGTTTGCCACCACAAACTCTGCACAGCAAGAGAAACCCCTGTGCCAGGGCTGGACAGCCCTTTCCAAGAGGGAATTTTTTCTAATATCCAACCTAATCCTTCCCCAGTGCAACCCATCCCTTTTTTCCTCAGTATTCCAACGTGGCATGAATCTCTCACCTCACTGAGGTCCACTGGCCAAGTCAGGAGGTGTGGGAGTCACACAAAGAGCCTCAGATGAAAGAAACAAAGAACCCCAGCATGGTTTGGGGTGGAAGGGACCTTAAGGATCATCCATTTCCATCCACTGCCACAGGCAGGGACACCTCCCACCAGCCCAGGTTGCTCCAACCTGGCCTTGGACACTTCCAGGGATGGGGCAGCCACAGCTT
>JAWWES010000223.1:0-20856 GCA_035583135.1 Lophotriccus pileatus | reverse complement strand
AGCCTGTACGCCACGGAGCAGGAGGTGATGGACATGCAGCCCTTCATCAAGGGCTCGCTGCAGGAGCTCCAGCGGCTACAGATGCCAGCAGCCCAGGACCAAGCGGAGCCTGGGCCCTTTGCTGAGTGCAGGGCCAGGCTGCAGGCGCTGGTGGATCGCATCACAGGGCACCCAGGTGAGGAGGCGCTTGGCCAGGTGGGTTGGGGAGGTGGGAACTGAAAGCAGAGATGAAGGTTATAATCCCTGTGTAGACCACATTCTCTGTGGGTTTCTCATCTTCATCATCGTGTGTGATCCCATTCCCACCCCTAGAGGTGTTCAAGGCCCCGCTGGATGGAGCCCTGAGCAACCTGGTCCAGTGGAAGGTGTCCCTGCCCATGGCCCGCAGGTTGGAACCATTCTGTGATTCCGCAATTCTGTGACTTGATGGAGCTGTGCCCCACCCAGCCTTTGGTCACACATTGAACACACTCCAGCCTCTCCCAGGGATGGGATGTTGTTGTTGCACCCATGACTTCCAAAGCAAGGGTGTCTCTTGCCCTTGCAGAGTTTGGTGGGTGGTCCCCAAATGCAGTTGTACCAGGAGAGAACGTGGGGTATCCCTTGGGATGAATCTACTGACCCCAGACCTGGGCTATGACCTCCTTGGCTTTCTGTGGGTATCCACCACTGAGCTTCCCAGCGCAAGCTCATGTTCCATGGATGGTCCATGTAGGAGTCCAGGGATAATGTCCTGGATGGAGCTTGGGGTTTCCTGGGGACAATCTGCCCCCCACCCTACTACCTGTATCTCCATTGCATGGTAGGCATCATGCCTCTGATTCCCTTCTGCATCTCACCAAGTCGTGCTTTGAGGACCCTTGGAGCCCTGACTATCTCCTCTTGCTTCCTTCATCCCTGCTTCCCTCAACAGGCACCTCCACTTCCCGGCACAACTCCCTGTCTGATGAGAGCACTGTGATCCTTGACCTCAGGCATCCCGGGGAGGATTGCCAACCACAAGGAGATCTCTCCATGGACCTGCCAGCCCACCACCAGCCCTGTGCCCCTGTGTTGGACCCCTCTGGGGGCAGAGGACACATGTGTCCAAACCAGGGAGAGGATATGTCCCCCACCCTACCCAAGACTCTTCTGATGCAGAGGGAGGAAGAAGCAGAGGAAGACTCAGGCTCGGCCCATGGGGACACTGTGCCTCTTCCCAGGAGCATCCAGGACTCTCTGGCCTCCTTGCAGGAAGGTTTTGGTGGCTGGGCCAGGTCCAACGTGCAGCAGGCGGACAAGCTCCTGAGGATGGGCACTCGCCTCCTGCAAGCTCAGCAGAGGGCAAACAGGCACCTGGTGGCCATGACCCGGGAGATCCGGGCCATGTCCCAGTCCCTGGCCACCATCTCCTCTGCGGTGGGACCTCTGCTGCAGGGCCACCTCATGGCCTGCCCACAGAACCCCTCCACTGCAGACATGGACTGGCCATCACTGCCCTCCAACTTGCTGGACTTATTCCCTTCCAGCACCCCGCAGAAGGGTGAACCACCGGTCCCAGCGGCTGCTGTGGCCTTTTCCCCCAGAACACCCCCTCCTGCCACCCCACCTGCCAGCCCAGCGCGCTCCAAGACCCCCAGCCTGGAGTCCGAGTGGGAATGCCCCAAATCAACGCATCCCACCAGGGGCAAGCAGGGTGGGCAGCCCAGCACGAGGCTTCGGAAGCGGAGGAAGTGAGGGTCTGCAAAGCAGGACATTTGCTATGGACTGTGGCTGCTTGGAAAACCCTTCAGAGGTCCCTGTGGAGACCTTCAGGGCTCCATTTCACCTTGTCATGCCAATAAATCCTCCTGGGATGAACAGTGTGTTGGTCTTTTGCTGGGTTTGGAAAGCAGCAGCAGCAGCTCCCTCATGGACTGTGACATGCTCAGGAGCAGCATGATTCCACTAATGTTCCTTTTTCTTTCCTTTCCAGCATGTGGGACCTCCTGGCTGATGGGTCTGGGATGGGTGGGAGGGCAGCAAATCCATATGGGAGAGCTGGAGGATGGGGAAATGGATGGTGGCTGGGCAGAATGGGCACCTCTCCAGCTCAGCTTGGAGCTGACCTCCTGGATTTCAGCCTCAGTAGCATCTCCAGGAGGTGCCCATCTGAGGAGGTGCCCTCAGAGCCACCTGCACCTTCTGCAGAGGCTTTTCTTCAAAGCTGGGCTCTTGGCTTTGGGCTCTTGGCTGGTACTTTCCAATATTCCACTGGGATGAGACCAGCCAAGCTGGCAGGGCAGAGGGCTGCAGGGCCAGGGCAGACTTTGTCCCTTGAAGGCACTTTTCTGGCTGAGGTGCCAACATCTCAGCACAAGACATGTCTCTGCATGCACTGAAACAGCTCTCAGAGGCACGGTGGTTTGCCAGTCATTTCCTGCCCTGCCTTGCTTAAATCCCACATGCTGCCACAGACTGTGATGGATTTGATGCCTCCCAACACGTCTCCCACAAGAAGGGCATAGTCCAACTCAAGCAGAAGTGGTCTTTAACTGGTTCTGTTCTGGTTTCCAGTCTCCTAGTGCATGAAGGACTTGTCCAGCATCAGAAATACCTTTGCCTGGGACAAAACTGGGGCTGGGGACCCCCAGGCTGTTCCCTGTGTCTCCAGCCTGGGATCAGAAGGGCTTATCCCTGCCTGCCTGGGAGCTTCAGGGTTGGACCAAGAAGATAAAGATGATTTATTGCCCCAGCTCAGAAAGGAGAGGTTCCCATCTTCTCTGCAGCTGTTGAACAAAACAGTTTTCCTGACCTGTGTCAGGCAGAGGGGGAACCTTGACCGATGTGGTTGGAGTGGCCACAGCCCAGGAATGAGGATGTGATGCTGGTCCCCGGAGCAGCAGAGACCATCAGGGCAAGAGGACTTGATTTGGGCAGGGACAGACCTGTGTGGTCACCTTGCTCAGCTGTGCTTTGGTGGCAAAGGCCATCTCCATCCCTGACTGCTGACTGGGCTCCTCTTTGCACACTTAGGTGTCCACCTCCACCCCTGCAGAGAGGAGAAAGTCCAGATTGTCTGGATGTCACTGATGAAGGTGATGAAGGTGTAGACAATGCTGATGAGTGGAACTGTGCTCAGACCAACAGTCCAGTGTCCCCCATGACTCCCACCAAGGACAGCCTGCTAGAAGACCGGCCAGGGGACAACACTGGGCTGCACAGCTCAGGTAAGTCACGTCTGGAGCTATAAATCCACAGGTAGGCTTTAGGGTGTGTAAGGCATTGAGGTGGGGCAGTTTGGAGCGCCTCTGTGGATCCCCTGGTCCCATAGTTTGCTTGAGGATGAGCACAGGATGATTCATGTACGTGAGACAGACAGCTCCCCACGAGAAGGGTGTTGGCTTGGAGACAAGGAAGAGAGCACCAGGAGGTCCTGTTTGCTCAGGGAGATGCCAAGAAAGGCTGTCAGCCTGGTCCCTGTGTGAACAACTCAAGTCTTTTTCCTTCAGGTGGTTCATAGCTCTCTTGCTGGCAGTTGTTCAGTTTGGATCATGCCAAACCAGTCTGATTAAGTCACAGATGTCACCTAAAATTTATGGGCATCTCACCTGGTTCTCACCTCGTGTGTGGAAGCAAAGCACTGAGTGTGCCAGCGCTCACAAGCAAACATCCTTGTTTGAAGCCTCCCCACTGTCACTTCAGTACCCAAACTGTTTTTCCTCCTGACCCGTAGCCTGAAACCAGGCATGAGGAAGCTCGTAGGGTGATTCATCTGGATCAACCTGCCCCTGGAGTATTTGTCCCCCCCCATGGAGGGGACAATATGCTGCTGAATCATCGCCAGAAGGGTTGGGCTGCCCACACACCATGGGGAGCATTTTGCTCCAGGCCTAATCATTCTAATAATTATTAGAAATAATTGTTATTTCTAATATCAAATAGCTCTGATTTATTCCTGATAAGGAAATTATCACACATACCCCTCCTGCTCCCTGCTATAGAAGGACCCCCTAACCTGGAGATGGGAGATACAGACATGGGAGTGTGGGACACACCTCTGTGTATCTTAGCTGGTTGTTTCCAAAAAAACGGGGGAAAACTGCAGTTGGCTGCACAGCAAGCTCAGCGTCTCTCCTGTGTACAAGGGAACCAATCCAGCATCTTGTTAACTCCCACCACAGGGGTTCCACAGGGAACTGGGTCTCTCAGCTGTTTCCAGTTGCCCTGATGGGAGGTGTGCTGAGCATCGCCTGGGGTGGGAGCGGCTGTGGGAGAGGTGGGCTATAAAAGCTCCCTGGGCAGCAATTACTCCTTGTGCTGCACCCTGGTAGGCAGGATGAGGTCTGGAAGCAGCCTCGGGTTGGCTCTCTTATGCTGGGTTTTTGGGGAGGTGGTTGCTTACAGCCCCCTGGGTGTCTTTAGAGGGGAGGCAGAGCTATGGAGGTATGGAGGGGATCCTTCCCTGGGGCAGCCACGGCCTTTCTCCCAGCCCTGGGCGTGGGTGGATGTGTCCCAGCTCCAGGTTATGGCCCCGCTGCACCCCGTGGCTGTGCAGTGCCAGGAGGCACAGGTGGTAGTCACGGTGAACAGGGACCTCTTTGGCACCGGGCGCCTGGTCAGGGCTGTGGATCTGAGCCTGGGATCAGCCTCCTGCCTGCCCCTGGTCTGGAGCACTCCTGAGACCACTGTGACCTTTGTGGCCGGGCTGCATGAGTGTGGCAGCACCCTCAGGGTAAGTTGTGGGGGGGTGAGGGGGTGTGTGCCTTGCGGTTCTGAGACTGAAGGGATCTGTGGTGTGGTTGGGCTCAGGGAAATGCTCCAAAGTTTTCCTGGAGGCTGAGCACCTCAGTCAAGAGGAGCAGGAGCTGTGCTGTGTTGTCTGGGCTTGGGTGAACAGTGAAGAGGCAGAGAAATAAGGGTTTTTTTCTGATAAATACAGAGGTAGCTAAATGCTCCAGCACTGTTCGTGCTGCTGCTGCCACCTTGAGGGCGGAGCGCGGAAGACCTGGTGATGGGAGCTACTGCTCCTTATGGATACCTCAGGAGGCATCTGAGTGCTGCTTATGGGATGTAGCATGAAGCTACGCCACCAAAAATTTAAATTCGAAGTGGTCTCTCCCATGGTAGAGGCTTGGGGGGGCCATGAGAATAAGCAAGTGCCCCCTCCCATACTCTATCCAGCAAATGAAGTCACTCTTTGGTATCCTGGGAGTCAGACCTTCCATCTGTTGTTCCAGGGCATGGAAACTATAGAATAAAAATAAGAATCAGCTAGAGCATGTCTGCATCCAGCTCTGCTGCTGACCACAGGCTGTCTTGGGACAGGCTGGAGCTGATTCCCGTCCCAGAGGATTCCTGCATCAGAATGAGTGCCACTCACCTGCCTCCAGCACAAATGCTGCTGGCTGAGGACCAGAAAAAAAAACATCTCAGTGCTAAGTCTCTGGTCTCAAACGTGCAGCTCTGTGTGTGTGGTCAAAGGAATGGGGTTCTTAATGACTGGATAATTGCCTTGCCTTTCCCCAGGTGACACCTGATTCTCTAATCTACACCACAAGCTTAAATTACAACCCAGTTCCTCGCAGCAATTCTGTTGTCATCCGCACCAGCCCTGCCGTGGTTCCCATTGAGTGCCACTACCCCAGGTGAGCCAAGGCACGTGATCACCAAACAGTCCCTTCTGCTGCCACAGAGAGCTCAGCTGTGGGCATTTCTCTTCCCCAGGAGGGACAATGTGAGCAGCAATGGTGTCAAGCCCACGTGGGCACCCTTCCATTACACCCTGTCCTCTGAGGAGAAGCTGCCCTTCTCCCTGCGCCTCATGACTGGTAAGTTTGGGGTGAGGATCTCCTCTGGTGGCCATGATTCCACTAGATGGTTCAGTTTTGGGCAGCACCCAGGGCCTTGTGCCCTCTGGGGTTTCACTGGGTGGAAGCAGTGAACCCCAAACCAGCTTCCCATCCAAGAGTGCCTGGTGACCTCTGTCCTTCCAGACGACTGGAGTGCCGAGAGAGCCTCCACTGTATTTCAACTGGGAGAGGTCCTCCACTTCCAAGCTGGTGTTGATGCAGAGAACCACGTGCCTCTGAGGCTCTTTGTGGACAGTTGTGTGGCCACCTTGACCCCAGACAGGACCTCTTCTCCCCAGTATGCCTTCATTGAATTCAGTGGGTAAGAGCTGGCTGTGCCCTTGTTCAGGGGGACCTCTCTGCAGGTTTATGGAGCTGTCTGACAGTGGGACCCTGCTGGGCCCTGTGTTTGTGTCCAGGTGCCTGGTGGATGGGCAGCTGGAGGATGCCACCTCGACTTTTATATCCCCAAGACCCAGGCAAGATGTGCTTCAGTTTGCAGTAGATGCATTCAAGTTTGCAGGAGACTCCAGCAATCTGGTAAATCATTCCTAAAGCAATTAACTCCCTTTTCTGGGTGAGAGCCTTCCTCCATTAAGAAACTTTAAAGTGGTTTTTGTCTAGAATTACATTCCCAAGGCAACTGCCTCATAGCAACATATGAATGAGGTCATCCTGTACCATGGCTGTTGCATCATGGCCCTCTGAGCCAAGGATCAGTTCTGGTACTGGTCAAGACAAGCCCTTCTGATGGGCTTTGATAGCTGAAATCCTAAGTGGCTTGAAGGAATTGGAGGGGCTTGAGCTACCCTGGGGAGTTGCTGGTCTTGCTGGTGCTCCAGCTGGAGACCAAAATCATGGTGTGTGGGAAAGACATGAAGACACCTGATGGCCAAACCCCTCTGCTCTGCCTGCCCTGTCCAGATCTATGTCACCTGCCACCTGAAGGTCTCGCCAGCTGACCAAGCTCCAGACCCTTTGAACAAGGCCTGTTCCTTCAGCAAAGGCAGCAACCTGTGAGTAGCAGGAACAGCAGCTTGGCCAAGGGTGAGGAGCTCGGGACTCTCACCTGGTGTGTCACCTCGCAGGGAGGTGGGGTTGGGCACCTGAGTGGGAAGTTTTGAGTCTCTCCTAACAGACCCCAAAGCACGTGAGGCGTTCCTACCATAGGGTGGGCTGGTCACCAGGTTCTCTTCCAGCTGGGTTCCTGTGGAAGGCACCCAGGATATCTGTTCCTGCTGTGAGATGAGGAGCTGTGGCTTGGCCAGGCACTCTGGGAGGCTCCATGCTCCTTCCCAACGGCCAGGAGGACGTGTCCGGAGAGGACTGCCCTCCCAGCCTGGTATGTCTCTTGGTCTATGCCAAGCTGGAGCTGCTTCATGCTCCTCATTGCCAGTCCAAGACTTTGGAGAGGCTCAAATGAGTTGGAGTGCTCACAGGTCCTCGCTTTCAGATCCCTCAGTGAAAGAAGCGGATGTTTTGGTTGGACCTCTCCTCATCCACAGCTGGCAGGATCACACAGTGAGGAGGGTCCCTTCACAAGGTAGGGCAAAGCTAGGAAAGGGGGATGGTTTGGGGGATAGGTTCTGGCTCTGGCTGTAACTGCCTCCTTCCTTTTCCTTCCTAGCTGCAGGTCACCTGTGGATGGTTTTGGGGCTGGCTGGAGTTGCTGGGTTGGTTGTCCTGATCCTTGCTGTCCTGGGAGCTCTGACTGTCTGCCAGAAACACAGCAACCCTGTCTGAAAGCTGAAACCATGGATTTACACTTCCTCCAAGTGATATTTTTTTCATTGTATAAGTGTGAGGGACTTGGTGAGGAGAGGGGAGAAATCTTCTTCAAGAAGGTGGATCTAATCTTTGTGCTGACTTTAACTTCCTGCTGTTTTGCCTCCCTAATCCCAACTGTATCTCCTTCTCCTCCAGCCCTGCCCTCAGCAGAGCTTTGTGCAGCCTTACCCTCCTCCATTAACTTCTGCCAGAGCACCTCTTTGGGGACTAATGTGAAAAATCCCCACCTGTTTGCTCACCTGTAGAACCATGGAGTTGGGTTTAGTCTCCAAACACTTTTACTTTTTCATGGAGCCATGTGGGTCTGCTCCATGCTGGAAACTCCTTGCTCAATGAGTGAAGCATTTAATAAAACTTGGCCCACTCTCCTCTTGCCTCGAGCTGTTTTTGGGAAGAAAAGGCAACTTTCCTGGATGAGGAAGGGAGCACAGTTTGAGGGTCTGTGGGTTTGGCTCTTCTTGGGACAGAGAGAGGCAGGAATTCCAACTCGGGCCCCAAGGACTGTTTACACATAGTTGTATGTAACAAGCCTTGGCTGAAATGTATAAACAGTCCTTGGGGCTGGGGTTGGAATTTCTTCCTCTGCTTCCCCCCCTGCTTTCAAAAAAGAGACTTTCTGACATGCCTGAGTCACACTTGCTTTTTTTTTTTTTTTTTTTTGCCCCAGAGCTGTGGAATTTGGGCTCTTTGCTCAGCAGAGTGGCCATAATGGCAAGATGTTCATCCTCAAACCCAGGGCCCCCTGATGCTCTCCACAAGCTGGGAGAGGTTCACTCTTTAGGCAGTGGTGGAATTGGACAAGCTGAACATCTTGAGGTGCTGTGTTTGTTGTGGGAGGAAAATTCAGGTGCCTGGATTTAGGGAAAAGTGACACCTGTGAGGAGCTGGAGTTTGCCTGCAGCACAGCCACCTCTTGGGCTGGATTTGCAGAGAGCAGGGGGGGGTCCTGCAGCCCCTAAACCCACCCTAGGGGACTTGTCTTTGTCATAGAAAACAGAGGAAAGGGATATTTTGCACAAACTCGTGTGCCTTGGGGTGTCATCCAGTACCCTGGAGGCCCTCAGCCAGATGTCCTGGAATAAATGTCACCTTGCACTCTTTGGTACAGGATCCCAAGCTGAATTTAAGATTTTAGGTGACCCAAACCTTTTCCTGGAGAAGAAATATTTCCTCCTCTCAGGCCACAAGTTGAACCTCCTCATCACCAATTTCTTCTTGATCAATGTCTTCTTCAGGTGTTCAGGGCCCTCATCATTCCTTGGCACAGGTGTGGGGACTGTCTCTGGTTTGCTGAGACACACAGAGGGACCCTTTAAGTTAAAACCCTTTCCCTGTGCCATTGGGCTCAGCCAAAATACCTCCCCTGGTGCCAGGATGGAAGACAAGTAGGGGCCAAATCTGCTTAATAAGGAAATGGAGGAGGGCGAAAAGCTCTCTGACTTTCCAGAGCAGCCATCCAATTCCAGCAGCACCCCCAGCACTGACTGAGGGTATAATACTTAACTGTATTATAAGGAAAAATGGGGTCATTTTATATGGTGGTGGGGCAATGCTGATGTTTGTGCTTTTCCAGTGCTGTGGGACTTTTTAATCTCTGCCTTTTCCAAAAAATGAGTTCATGCTCTCTCCCAGCTGTGATGGTCCATGGCTCCAACTCCATGAATCCAATGTGCTGTGCTTGAAATAAAGTTGCGACAGCAGAAATCCCCTTTTCATAGAGAAACACCCCTTCTTCCCAGAGCCTGTGATCATATTTCCTTCTAGTCTTCCCCTCTGCTCATTTGTGCTGCGTAAACACAAGGTGATCCATCCGAGAGATTTATCCTCTTGCTGGGATAGAGCCCTGGGACCCAGAGACCCCCGATCTGGAGCTCTCCAGGGTGAGACCAGGCATCTCCTGTGGTCCTTGCAGTCAAGGACTCAGCTGAGCAGAGATTCTTCCCCCGGGAGGGGGGCTGCCACATATTTACTGCATCAGCATCGCCTGTGGCCCTTATCTCCCTGACGCAGGAGCTCAGCCTCTGGAATCCCCGGCATTTCCAAGCAACTGCCGCTTTCAAGGTATTTTAAACATGGAAAAGTCCTGGGCCCGCTGGCAGCAATAGGGATGGGGCATTGGCTCCCAGGGGAAAAGCAGGAGGTTTTACACCAGTCCATAAATGTTCCCACGGGTGGGTTTTGGGGATGTTGAGTCAGGAGCAATCCAGTCCCAGGTTCAAACCCAGTGGGATTTGTGCTAGAATCGGGGTGGTCAACATCTGCTCCCACAACTTTCTGTTTCTCTTCCTTTTCCCAGAAATGGCTCAGCCGTTCCAGCTCAAACATCCAAATCAGAGCATTTCTTCTGCCCCTAAGGTTTGCCAGGGACATTCAGAAAGATGGTGAGGGATTTGGGGTGTGAAATGGAACACCCCTCCTATGGAGCTAAGGGGCTGTTGGCAGAGCTCTGACAGGGAAAAAGAGTAAAGACACTGAAAAGAAGGGACAGAAACTCCATGATAATGATAATGAGACTTGTAATAATATATATAATTAAATAACCCCACAATAATGAGTTTAATAAATAATGAGGCTTGAAAATCTATAAGGTTACTTTTTAAGCAGCTTTCCATGTTCTCACCAGGCCCTTTTCCCTGAAGGCAACAAAACAAGCACAACGGAGAGAGCCAGGGAAGGGCAACAGAGATAAAAAGGAATGGTTGGGGCTCTGACCTCACTGCTGAGGCTGAAACAGGGGCTATTGGACCCCCACTGAGAATAGCCATGCTTGTGACAGTGGTGAGGGCTCTGCATCATTGCTGCTGACCCAACCCCCCATCCTGGCCCCGCTGAGAGCAGGGGGATGCACAGAGCCCACCTTTGGGATCGAGCTGTGAGCATGTGGGCTGCTGGCCCCCCACCATGTCAGCATCCAAGCTGAAAACCAAAGTCCCAGGGGGCCAGTGGTGCCGGGCTGGGATGGTCCCCGGGATTTGGGATCATGGACCCTGTTCTCCCCACTGCTGTCACCCCCGCAGCAGCCTTGAAAAGCCCCTTATCACCTTCTAACCTAAACAAGTCACTTTGTACCCGTCTCCCCGTCTCCGGCTTCTGCTGAGTTTTATAAACAACTTCCCCAAAGAGGCTGACGAGGATGTTTGCTCTTGCCTTGGGCAGCCCGGGAACAGGGGGTCCCGGCACCCCGGAAATGACGGGGTCATGCCTCCCCTCTCCCCACACCCACGAGGGCTGGTCTTTGGGTGCCATTGGCCCCCAAACGGGAGCCTGGGGGCAGACGGCTCCTGCTCCTGGGGGGATATAAAGGCCGAAGAAGCAGCCCCAGTTCTCTGTGCCAGGGTTTGCTGGAAGAAGAAGGGATGGGACCCAAAAGCAGCTTGATCCTCTCTCTTCTCTGCTGGGTGGCCGGCGAGGTGGCTGCCTACCCACCCTGGGATTTCTCCTGGGGTGAGCCGGCGAGCCGGGAGGCGCGGGCGGACCCCAACACCTGGTCCTGGGTGGGGGACTCCCAGTCTCCAGGCACCTACAGGCAGCACCCGGTGATGGTGCAGTGCCAGGAGGCTCAGCTGGTGGTGACGGTGCACAGGGACCTCTTCGGCACCGGCCGCCTGGTCAACGCGGCCGACCTGACGCTGGGGCCGGCGGCGTGCAAGCATTCCTCGTTGAGCCGCGCCCACAACACCGTCACCTTCACTGCCGGCCTCCACGAGTGCGGCAGCACCGTGCAGGTAAGACTTTCTCCCTTGCACTGCTTCCCCCGGTCCCGGCACCCCGTCTGGCTCCCCCCTCCCCCGCTCCTTGGAGCAGCTCTAGGGGCTGTGCACCGGGCAACCCCTGTGAGGCCGGGGGAGCTCCAGGTGCTGGATGCAGAGCACAGTTGAGGAACAGCCCAGGGGAAGGATGAGCAGGTATTTCCTCCAAACTGGAGCATTTTTCCCACAGCTGCTTTTCCCATTCATCTGGAGCCATGCAGATAGTACAAAGCTATTTCACCCATTTCACAATCAGACCCATTTCACTCATGTTTTACCCCATTAGTTTAACTCACTGAGGACAGAGCAGGGCTCTTTCTCCATCCCCTTTTCCCCCCTTTCTTCAGATTTCCCCAGCACTTCCAGTTGGGAAAAGCTGGATACATGCCCTGGTGGTGGTGCTGAGGGCAAGGAGTGGCCTCTCCAGCGGCATCTCAATGTTTTTGTGCCCAGATCACGCCGGATTCCCTCATTTACCGCACACTGCTCAACTACGACCCCAGCCCTGCCAGCAACCCCGTCATCATCCGCACCAACCCTGCCATCATCCCCATCGAGTGCCACTACCCCAGGTGAGGCCTTCCTGCTCTCAGTACCCCCACCCCACTCCCTGGGGATTGGCACGGGGCCGTATCCTGATGTGTGATTGTTTCTGTCCAGGAGGGAGAATGTGAGCAGCAACGCCATCCGGCCCACCTGGGCTCCCTTCAGCTCCACGCTGTCAGCAGAGGAGAAGCTGGTGTTCTCCCTGCGCCTCATGAATGGTAGGTAGGAAGCCATACTGACTTGTGGATGAGGATTTTCCACCTTTTCCCAGTGCAAGAGAGCTGCCCAGCACCCCTGTGGGGACACCACACCATCGCTCCTGCTTTTGGGCTTTGCTCCCCTGAGAACCTGGGGACAAGCAGAGCCACCCCCTTTTTGTCATCACCCCTTGCAGAGGACTGGAGTGCTGAGAGACCCTTCACCGGTTTCCAGCTCGGCGATGTCCTCAACATCCAAGCGGAGGTGGGCACGGAGAGCCACGTGCCGCTGCGGCTGTTCGTGGACAGCTGTGTGGCCGCCCTCAGCCCCGGCGCCGACTCCTCGCCCCACTACACCATCATCGACTTCAACGGGTGAGCCCCGGGACGTGCAGGGTGGGGGGGAATCCATCAGGGTGCTGACCCCCCCACCCCATCCCACCCCAGGTGCCTGGTTGATGGGAGGTTGGACGACACCAGCTCTGCCTTCATCGCCCCCCGGCCCCGGGAGGACATGCTGCGCTTCAGGATCGACGTCTTCAGGTTCGCAGGGGACACCAGGAACCTGGTAAGGCTGCGTGTCCCCTGCCAGCTGCAAAACCAGCCACTGTCCCCGCTGGCAGGTGCCCACATCTCTCCCTTCCCTCCCCACAGATCTACATCACCTGTCACCTGAAGGTGACCCCAGCAGACCAAACCCCAGACCCCCAGAACAAGGCTTGCTCTTTCAACAAAGCCAGAAACACGTGAGTAGCCGCCTTGCCAGGATGGGCATCCTGCACCAGCATCCCGCAGCCCCAGCATGGCACAGGGATGGGTCATGGACCCAGACCTGGGTGGCACAAATGCTCTATGGGTGCCACGGTGGGTTCTGGTGACGATCTTCCCACCCTGTTCCAGCTGGGCACCGGTGGAAGGCACCCGGGACATCTGCAGCTGCTGCGAGATGGGCAACTGCGGGTCCCCTGCGCTCTCACACAGCCTCAACCCCCTGGAGCGATGGCCCAGCCGCCGCTTCCGCCGCCACGACACCAAGGGTAAGGTCCCCAGGGGGGCAGAAGGGACACCCTGGGGCAGCGGGACAAGCCTCATCGCTCCTTCTTCCCCAGGGAAAGAGGTTGAAGCCGACGTGGTCATCGGCCCCGTGCTGCTCTCCAGGGACCTGGGCATGGGGGGACGGCAGCAGGAGGGTGGTCAGGGTGAGTCCCCACTGGATGTACCCCTGTGACATGGCCCCAGTGGCAAACGGTGACACTTCCCTTGATTTTCCAGGTGGGATGACGGCTGTGCTCAGCGTGGGGACAGTGCTGCTGTGCGTGGTGGCCGGTGTGGGGCTGGCAGCAGCCGTGCTGGCCATCGGCGTGGGTCGCAGGAGGTGCACCCGTGCTCAGGCCTGAGTGTGGGGACAGAGCCCAATAAAGCTGGGAAGGACAAACCGTGTCTGTGGTGCTCCCTCTGTGACAGCATCCTGGGGACATGGCTGGGAGGGAGCATCCATCCCTGGGACATGGGAGTGCTGGAGCCTGCAGCGCCAGGGGAGGGCCCCAACGTCTCCACCTGGGTTTCAGCCCTTGCTGAGGCTCAGTTTTGGAATGGCCCCAGTCATGGGGGACGTGGGGGACAGTCCTCTTACCCTAGAGGAATTCCAGATGGGTTTCCTGGCCTTGTCACCGCTCCTGGGGGAAGGGGGAGCAGAGGAGGGTGCAGGGCCCAGCCTGGAAAATCTGAGTGGTGAGTTGGGCTGCACCAGCCCCGCAGGGCTCCAGGAACAGCCCTTACACACCTCTCAGATGGCAGTTAGTGCCTGGGAGCCCCCCTGGCAGCTCCATCCCCTTTCCCACGGGATTTATTTCAGCTCCAGCCACAGCATTTCCATCACTCCAACATCGCTTCGGGTCTGGCTTCAGCCCCAGGGCCTTCATGTCCCCTCCAGCCCCTGCCCTACAACCTTTATTTAATAAACACTGTATACGTAATAACAGCATAATAGAATTTTAAAAAGTGAAAAATATCAGAAAAATAGAGCTAAAATACAATAATACCGTAAAGTAATAATACAGTAACAGGATAAAATAATTATAGTAGAACAACAGTAGGAGCACACAACAACAGCTTTATGGTCTTTCATTACAAGAGTTTAAGCTCCAGACACGGCCCGTCCCACGCCGCACGATCGCCGCCTCCCGGCCACGCGTGGGCACTGCAGCCGCCGGCCCCTCCCGCCTGCCCCGCGCCCCGCACCGGCCCCGCCATCGGCCCGGCCCCGCCATCAGCCCGGGATGGGCCTCCGGGATCGGGCCTTGTGCGAGAAGCAGGATTGGGAGAGGGAGGGAGGGGCGGGGAGTAGCGCGGGCGGTGCTTATGTAGGCGGGGAGAGAGGCGCGGCTAACAGGGGGCGTGATTTGGGGACGGGGGACACGGCGGGGGGATGGAGTGAATGAGGGGAACATAGGGCTTGAGTGGGACAGGAGTGACTGGAGGGGACAAGGACACAGGGCTTGGGGGGGAAAAGAGTGACTGAGAGGGACACAGGGCTTGGGGAGGGACAATATATGGAAGGGGGAAAAGGACTCGGCAGTGGGGTGTGGTGACAGGGCTGCAGCTCCCAGAGCCACAGGATATCATCACAAAAGGGTGGCTGTGTCCCACACCCCCTCCCCAATCCAGGCAGGCAGCAACAAGCACTGGGGGTGTCCTGGGGAGTACATCCTTCCCATGTCCCCATGGGTTGTGCCCTTTGATCCCCAGCATTCAGGATTAAAGGACAACAGTTGTCTCTTGGGAGGGATCCCCATGCTGGATGTCCCAAGGACATCCAGGGACATCTTTGAGGTGCCACCGTGGCCTCAGTTAAACACCAACCCCTCCAAAGCAACGTGTTTTAATGGTTTCTGATTTTAAAGCTTGTGAAAATAACAATAACATTAATAACAATAAAAATACTAAACCAAGACTTCCAGTCATCTCAAGGACTCTCCGTGTTTATAAAAGCTGGGCAGGCGGAGAGACTTCTCCGTTAAAGGTGATGGGATTTCCAGCACCTTCAGTCCCAAAAGTGTCTGGAGCACCCCGGTGGTGGTGGCAGCTGCCTCAAAAAGAGGGGTCAAGCTCCTTCCTGGGGCAACACCTCCAAATCCAGGCTGTCTTCTTCCCCCTGGGGAAACATGGCATGGCCAGAGACCCCCCCCCCCAAAAAAAAAGCCAAAGGGGTTAAGGACTACAGAGCTAATATGCATTTACAACATTATACAGCACTTATGGGTCCCTGCCTTTATTCCAGCTAAAACCCAGCATTGGATCCCCTCAGAAAACGGTAAAAAAACAAGATTAAAGAAAAGTTAAGTATAAAAAAAAATTCAAAGAGTCATTCTGGCTTCCCCTCCTTTTAATGTGAAGGCATGGGGGGTTTTTCAGGGGGGGCAGTCTCGAGGAGCTGCTGGTGGGCTCCGGGGTCTCTGGTAGGGCAGAGGAGCTGAGGCTTTCTTTCTGAAGAGGGGGACAGAGGCTGAGGCAGGTGACATCCCTCTGGCCCTGCTTCCATCAAGATCTGAAAGAAAAGAAAACAAAATCCCAGAAAATACAGTATCAACATCCCAAAAGAGAATGAGACACCAAGCCCCAGCCCCACCATTGGCCAAATCCAGCTTCCTTTTTTTTTTTCTTTATGTTCACAGAGAAAACACAGATGGAAGGCAGCAAAAATGGAATTAAACCACTCAGATCCTACCCCCAGCTGTTTTTTTCTGATGTGCCAAGGGAAGAACAGAGCAGGACATAAGGAAGAGAAGGACATGGAAGGACACACGGCCATCTCCTTACTGGGAAATCTTGCAGTTTGTCGTGGAGACGTAGCGCCCGGTGTAGTGGATGTTGCACCTCACCACGTTGTTGGTGAAGTCTGACTCCAGGACGATGTATTTGGGGTTCACTTGAACCTAAAAACGGACATAAGGGAAGGAAAAAACACCCCCAGAAAAATTAGTAAGAGGGGGGACACCTCAAGCAGCACCTAAACCCATGTTAAAGGGATGCCACCAAAGAAGGCCCTGAACGTGGTGGTTGGAAGATCCCAAGCCAACCCCAAACTGGGAATATTCTCCCCAAAGATCTCCCCCGAGACCCCTGTCCACCTTCAAGATGTAGTTCCCTGGCTGCACATCCGTTATATCGATCCACTGGCAGTCGATGTCGGCATTGTAGGTGTCATAGCAACCCGGGCTCAAGCCCTGTGAGGAGAAAAAGGGGGTTCAGGTGTGTTGGGGAGGGGGTGAACCCTGAACAGCCTCTTCCCCCAGCCCCACCCCAAGGTCACCTGGGTGTGGGAGGTGCAGGCATAGCGCTTCAGGTTGCCAAAATCACAGGTGGTGTCCTCCAGGCAGAAACTGGCCTTGTGGCCCTCGGCCACCTTCCTGCCCGTGGTGACATCCAGCAGGTCGTAGTGGCTGAACTCATCCATGCTGTGGTAGTGCCTGGGGATGGAGGGGGGTGACAGTCAGGGTGACCCCCAGAATGACGCCACTCCCTCCCCAGATGTGATTTTTTGGGAGCTCCTTATCAACGCTGGGTCCACAGCAGCTTTCCAGCTCCCTCCTTGGGGACATTAATTGCAGGAGCGTGGTGGCTTTGGGGACAAGAAGCAAGGAAAGGTGACCCCCCTCCCACCAAGATCTCACAGCAAAGCCACGAAATGGGGGAAATGCCATTAAAAAGCCTTAAAGCTGCCACCAAACTGTTGGTTGACGGAGGGGAGGTGGGGTGGGGACACTCACTGGTGGCAGCTGTGCCACTCCCAGCTGTGCCGGGGCCGGCTGGGCAGGAAATCCGCCGTGCCCTGGTTCTTCACCCGCTGGGGAAAGCGCAGCAGCACCCGCACGTCGTAGTCAGTGGCTTCGGGGGTGTAGGCAGTGCTGGGGACATCAGGGAGGATCAAACTCAGTGTCCCTCAGCCCCAGCCCCGGGGGGACAGAAGGCCCCCAGGTGCAGGGTGGAGTGTCAGTCCTGGCACCTCAAGGAGGAAAATCCCCAGCGAGCGCCTCTGTAGGGAGAGTTTCCTCCATGGAAAAAGAAATGATGAAAAAAGGAGAGAAGCAGCACCCACCAGACACCTACCATCATGCTTGGCTTTGCTCTTCCCTTTCCCCTCTCCTTTCCCCTTCCCCCTTTCCTTCTCTCCTTTCCCCTCTTCTCTTTCAGCCTTCTTCCCCTTTCCGCTTTGCTCTCCTTACCTCTTTCCTTCATCCTCCTCCTTCCCTTTTTCCCTTTTCTTCTCCTTCCTCTTTCATCCCTTCCCCTTTCCTTCTCCCATCCACTTCTTTCTTTCATCCTCCTTTCCCTTCCCTTTCCCCTTTCCTTCTTCTCCTCCATCCTTTCCTTTGTCCTTCTCCTTCTTTCCCATTCCTCTTCTCTTTCCCTTTTCCTCTTCCCTATCATTCCCTTCCCCACCCCTCTTTCGTACTCTTCCCTTTCCCCTTTCCTCTTCCCTTTCTCCTGCCCTCTATCTTTCTCCTTCATCCTTTTCCTCCTTCCCCTTCCCTCCTCCCTTTCCCCTCTCCTTCCCTTTCCCCTTTCATCCTTTGCCTTCTTCGTCCTCCCCAGTCAGCACATCCCCCATTCCACTTCCCAGGTCCCCCCTCTCTCCACCCATCTCCCCATAACCCGTTGCCCCAGGTCCCCCCTTTCTTCCCCCTGTCCCCCCATGTCCCCCTCATCCCAGGACACGTGTCACTCCCAGGAAAGCTGCTCCTACCTGGCCAGGCACTTCTCCTCAGCGGCGCAGCGCAGCGAGTACAGGTGAGCTCGCTGCACGTAGGTGGACGCTTGCACATAGTTGGGGTCCGGCACCAAGTCAGGGAGACCTGCCAGGAGGAGGAGGACAGCCCTGAGGACAGGGACAGGGCTTGGGGACAGGGCTTGGGGACACCACAGTCCTCTCCTCGAAGCAGCCAAGGTCGGGGGGGAAGCTTTCCTTCGGTCACCACCATGTTTTTTTAATTTTAAGCTGCAGATGGAAAATCCTCCCTTCCCCTCCCCTTCCCTCACAGCTCCCGCTGGCAAATCCCAGTCCTCCATTTTCCTACAGTGGGATTGCTCAACCCATCCTCCTGGAAGCGATTACACTCAGCCCTACCCGGCCCCCCTGAGAGGGATTTTGGGGTTCCCCTGAACTCCCGACCCCTGTGGCAGTCAGGGACAGAGGTGACATGATCCCCAAGATAGGAGAATCCCTATTTCCTTCCCTGTTTCCTGTTTTTCACCCCAAAAGAGGGGTGAAAGTGCAGAGCTAACCTCAGGAAGCCCGTGCTGTTACCCCTCATCTCCTTGAATTCTCAACAGTTCCCTGTGCTTGGGGCCACACTGAAGTGACCTGTGACAGACAGACAGATGTAGGGACAGGCAGGGGCTGCCTCGGTTTCCAAAACTATTATGGAACTCTAATGGAGCTGGAACTTCCACCCCCAGCAACACCCCTTCACACCTCCCCTTCCCAAAGGCTCCTCTGCCACCACTGACCCGGAAAGTGTTCCAGCACCTGCCCCTCAAGAAGGATTGGGAGAGGGGCAGATGCTGCCCAGGCACTCTGTGCCTCAGTTTCCCTTCTGCCAGCCCTCTGCAAAGTCCTGCTTAGCAACAACCTCTGCTTAAGGTCTGTCCTTCCTGCAGGCTCACCAGCCTATTCCCATTCCCATTCCCATTCCCATTCTTATCCCTGTCCTCATCCCCATCCCTGTCCTCCTGCCCATCCCCATCCACAATCCATCTCCACCCTCATCCCTGTCCTTGTCCCCACCCATGTCCCCATCCCATTGCCATCCTCATCCCTCCTCATTTTCCATATGCCCATCCTAACTGTCATTCCCATCCTCTTCCTCATCTGCATCCCCATTCCCGTCCCCATCTTCAAGGCCATTCCTATCTTTACTCCTTATCCTCATCTCCTTCCCATCCCTGTCATCACGCCCATATGTTTCCTAATTCTCATCCCTATCTTCTACCCCATTCCTGTCCCAGTCCCCATCCCCATCTTCACCCCCATCCCCTTCCACTTTCCCACACTCATACTTACGCCAACCCCCCTTCCCATCCCTCTCCCTATCTTCATCTCCATCCCTGTCCCCCTTCTCATCCCAATCCCTGTTCCCATTCTCATCACCATCTCTGTCTTCAGACCTCATCCTCTTCTGCATCCCCATTCTCATGCCTATCCCCATTTTCCATCTTCATCCCCATCATCACTCCTCATCCTCATCTCCTCTTGCCAACCCCTCTCCCTTCCTCACCTTCCTGCCCATCCCTACCCTGGTTCCTGTCCCCCCTCTCATCCCCATCATCTTCATCCCCATTCCCATCCTCATCCTTGTCCCCATCCCCTCTCAAGGCACCCAGGGGCTCCAGCCCCACCCACCCTTTGCCCCCAGACAGTTTCCAGCACATTTCCTTTTTTTTTTTTTCCCTTTTTTTCCCTATTTTTCCTTGGACAAGAAGAACAATGCCTCCTTGTTTCTGGGCCTGCCTTCCCTCGAGGGATCACGTCACTCCATTGGAGCTCGTTTCCTGCCCCACTCGCTTGGTCATCGCTGCTGATGTAATACCCAGGGGGCCTCACAAGCTGGGGGCAAGAAAATCAGGAGAGCTTGGAAAGACCTTTCCCCCCCCTCCCTTAAAAAAATTAATAACAAAAAAGCGATGGAGAACAACCCCGGGCCTGAGAGAGGAACATTTGTCATCATTTATAAAACAGCTTTTCCTCCCCACTGTTGTTTATAATAAATTCTTGGACGCTCCAGAGAGAAATCCGACTCCTTTACCAACGGGGAGTTTTATTTTCCCCCCACGACGGAGCTCGCCCTGGATGGCCCCGTTGTTATTGTAGGGTCTCGCGCCTGATTTTCGGCAGTGAAGGGTCAAACCGCAAGTGCCGGAGTCACTAGAGTTAATGGGATGGCAGGATCCGGCCTCACCACCCTACAAATGTCCCCTCAGCACAGCGGGGAACCCGACTGTCCCATCCCAGCTGGCCAAATCCAGATTTTTTTTTTGCTGAGCCAGCATTTTCCCACCTCCTGCAAGTGAGAGCCCTGGCAGCCCCCCCGCCATCGCCTCCGAAACGGGACAACCACAGCAGGAAAATGTTTGTTTTTCCTCCTCGGCCCCTCGGCCTGCCCTGGGAGCTGCCAGAGAAGATTTCCTTCTTCTTCACCGTGAAAATTAGAATAATAAAAAAAGGCCGGCCCGCTCCCGCCGCGCTGTTTGTGCAGGTGTGCCGGGCTTAGCCCAAAAATCCCAGCTCCAGCAGTTTTCCGAGAGGGCAGCTGCTTCTCTTCCCTGTGCCCAGCAGTGCTGGGTCCCAGCCCTGGAGAGGCAGGAGCACCAAAGCAGGATGGTTTTAGCAGTGGGGGTGGGGACACGGGGACACCCTGAGTGACTGAGACCCCATTATTCCTTCATCCCATCCCATATCATCCCTGCAGCACCCTGGCTCCAGAACCTCCCAATGCACCCCTTCATCCCCCCATCCCATCCCCACACCATCCCTCCTCTAGCACCTCATGATATGCCCCTTCATCCCACGCCATGTCATGCCATCTCATTGCATCCCATCCCACCTCATCCCATCCTATCCCACCCCATCCATGCAGCATCCCTACAGCATCCCTCCTCCACCACCCTCTGGTACACCGCTTCATCCCACCCCATCCCACCCCACCCCACCCCATCCCATCCCATCCCATCCCATCCCATCCCATCCCATCCCATCCCATCCCATCC
>JAWWES010000222.1:0-20958 GCA_035583135.1 Lophotriccus pileatus | reverse complement strand
CCCAAAACGACCCCAGACCCAATTCCAGAGGGCGTGCCGGGGGGTGGACCAGGGGTGGCAACTGAATGGGGATTGGGCAAAAATCATTATAAAAAGTGGGGACCACCTGCATTCGCGGCGCGCGCGCGGGGTGTTCCTGGACGCCTGGGGACTCAATTAAACCTTACCTTACCTCCTACTAAACCTGGCCTGAAGTTTTTTTCTCCACAGCTCATTTTAGGCAACAGCCAGAAGCTGCCCACCCACAAAGACTATAAAGGATTCTGTCAGCCTGAATCTTAATGCAAGTTTAAGAGAGGAAAGTCTGTGTTTTCTGCTGGCTTCTGCATAAGGGCAAATTTCACACAGAATGTAAATCAGATTTTTTATATCATTCATTTTGTTTCAGAATTTACCTAATAATTTCCAATGCTGTCAGAAAGATTGTGGAACAAACAGATTTTGTCAGGAGGAGGATAGCCTAAATGATTTACTGAGGCCCCTTCCAACCCTATTTTTCTACATTCCTATACTTCTGGAAAGATGCTAAAACTGTCATGCTGTAGCTGGAATCTGCACCGGAGTATTGCTTCACTATGCTGAATGGCAAAAGTGGAGCCTGAGCACCAGAGCATCAAAGCTGGCCATTAAACTCCATGACAGACAACAGAGGAAATGTTCCATCCAACTCCCTTGTGTCCATGCTGGAATTCTTGAAAATCCTGGCATTGTTTCCCCTTTCAGACAATCCTGTTAACACTAGGAAACCACCAAAGTTCAAAGAACCACACAGCAAAATGATTAGTACTTTGCTTTGCGCGCTGCACAGCGAGGGAAGAAAACAGAACACGGTGAAATCAATGTTCTAGCACGTCCTCAGGGCACACACAGGGGAGAGGGAACTGGATTCCTTGGATTCCTGGGGCAACTCCGGGAAAATCACTCAAGCTGAGTCTAGAATGCTAATTTTGTTATTTTGGAGTGCTGCTGTGCCCTTGGTCAATATGCTTTCCTTCTCCATGTTCCAAACCAATCCCAAAGCAAAGTGCACACCCTCTATACCTTGGTCCTTGATGGAACCAGAGCCACGAGGAGAACCACTGCTCATCCTTTCAGGGCAGCACAGGGCAGAGACGTTCAGACTTCAAACCTGCAGCTCTAATAGATTCCTTAATTTGAGAAACTGTGCTAGTAAGCCCTACTGTGGTGCTATAACAACAGAAGTGTATCATTTCCAGGACCTCAGCTACTGTTTCTAACAGCTTTATGCTACATGTTTCCATAGGACAACTTAGTAGCACTATCTGGGGATCTCAGGGTTGTTTTGCACTGTGTAATGTAACTAGATCCTTTATAGTCTAGTTCTCATCTAATGCAGGACTAGTATCCTTTGCTTCACAAAAATGCCATAAACTTTCACTAAAAATATTGCAACACCCTCATACTAAATACTGGGACTGAAGAGAAATACCCTAGAAGAATAAAACTGGGATATAGTTGTTAAGAAAATACAGTTGTTTTGAGTGGGATAACAGTAGCCATTCTGTGATGTTCTGACAAGTCAAAACCAAACTAGATGCCAGTAACCATAGGAGCTCCATAGCGCTGGATAATAAGGGAGACAGAGGCTATCCACAGAAGTATTATGAATGCCTTCATCAACAGAAGATAAAATTGTCGCAGAGGAGAGACTGACATAGTGTCAAAGGCAACATCACTTACCATAGCCCTCGGTTAGCCAGTCATTGCTGGTTTGGTGCACTGCACAGAATGTTCACAGGTAAAGCTGCCTTTAGTCTACCTCTGCCTCAGACTCTGGAAAAAAAACATATTATTTTTTCATTTCAGGCTTATGTTACAACTCTTGGCAAAAAAAAAAAAAAAAAAGCAGAAAAAATTCTAAATCTGAGCAAATCTAGAAAATAGTAGTCTAGAAAATGCAACATTTTGATCAAAAAGTCTAAGAGTGAAAGAGGGGATGAAAGAAGGGGATGAGGCTCCATATGAATCCATATGCCTCTAGGATAAGATAGAACAACCACCTCTCTTTTCTGAGACTTAATGATGCAATATTAAAAGTGAGGTGTTGGGAACGGGTTGATTCAGCTCTGCTGGGATTGCTTACGCTGTGTAAATACACTGACATACATCCGAAACTCCTTGCAGTTCAAGGTGTGTTTCTGTGCAGCACAGACAGCTCTGAGTTGGGCAGCCCATCCCAAGTCACAGACTTCAGCAATTCTAAACCAAAATTATCCTTTTATGTTACTGCTCAGTGCATAAACATTTAAAACAAAAACAAAAACACACACACACAAAACTAAACAAAAAAACTGTTGCAAAACACAAAATACTTCTTCCCAGAAGAAAAATTGTATTGGTCTTAGAAAGAAAAAAAGAAAATAATTATGAATAACATGATGGGAACTTTCAGAACATACTGCATCAATCAAGTTCTGCATGAGTAATTATACTAATGTTTTGTAATATCATCAATTCTCTCTGCAGAAAATGTCTCAGATTTCTGAAATACAAGATTTGTTCCCAAAAGAACATTAGGCCTCAGCATAAGTTCTTGGCTAATTTCTGTGACTCTGCTGAGAACATCTGAGTGGTAAAGAAACATTTGTTTTCTGGGCAGAATTTGGCTGCTGAGGTCACAGAAGGTATTGTCTGCAAGCTGGCTATTGTCCTTCTACAGCAGTTGTTTCGAAAGACTTCTCAAAAATGTACACACTGTTAGGTGTGGGAAGGCTTATGGCAGTAAGCATTAAAATTATTTTTCCTTCCAGTGGGCAGCCAGCTCTCTTCTTTATCTTTATTTCTTCTTGAATGAGAAGCTATCTAATTCTTATGGCTTCATCTTGAGATTTCAAGTGGGGATTTTACCTTTTTTTTTAATGTTAGTATCACAAAGAAAGGAATTCACTCCTCTGCAGAAGTCAACAGGTTGAGAATAGTTTTACTGTTATTAAAAAAAAAAAACAAAACAACAAAAAAACCCAAAACAAACAAACAAAAAAAAAAACAAACAAAAAAACCACCAAACAACAACTACAAAAAAACCCAAAAACCAAAAACCAAAAAAACCCAAACAAACAAACAAAAAAAACAAACCACAGATTAAGGCTTACCTTCAAAGGGCAGAAATAGGAAAAATGAGTCAAAGAACTAGTTACAGACCACATAACCTTAGAAATTATTACAAATGTTCATATTAGCATCAAGAATTTCATAATAACAGTGAGAAGGAAAAGATAAACCTTAAAAAAGAACAACATTTGCACAGATAGGAAGTGTGCAGGAAAACAGTTCCCCCATAATGGGGAAGAGAGGACTAGAAAGGAGATAAGGAACTAATTATTTGAACTGATGACAGGCCACCCACGGGAGATATCAGAAACGTGAGATTGTTGTCAGTAACAATATGACCCCAAGATAGGTTTTAAGCCAGACAGTCATGAAGTCCTCAGTTTTCGGAAACAAAACTGCTTCTGCTTTATGTGGGTCTGTCTTACGACATGAAAGGTATGGTCAGGCTTCCAGAACACTTGTGAAATTGAATTCCTTTTTAATAAGGAATCTTATTAAGTCTTTTGTAAATTAAACCTTTTGCAGTTGAAACAGCTCTGAATTAACAATTTTAACAGAGTTAACAAACAACACTTTACAAACCAAGACAACTTGATTCTTATTTTCATAAGACACTGGTTTGTTTCAAATTTGGTTTGAGTGTAAAGTCAGATGAGAGGGCAAGAAGGAGGTTTGGCCAGACCTCTTGGCAAGGAATTCACTTGGAATATAGTATTTGCTCCCTCCAAAAAGATAAAATAATATATAGGATTATTCTTTTCCTCAACTTATTCACTTACCTTCCCATCCAGACATATTTCTTCCTTGTTGCTGCCCTACCATTGCACTACATCCCATAGCCATGCCATGGTGTACACATTTAACTGGTAGTTCATTAGTATGCAAGGGAAAACACTGATGCATTTTTTACTTTACTCATTTCAGCCATAAATTTTGCTCATGTTCTCCTTGATGATTTGTTGGGAGTTTCTCTATAACCCAGATTTCTATTGCTATCTTCCTCTCTGCTGTGTTTCACAATAGCCCATTCTTTTCCTGAGACACCACTGATACCTGGGACACAATACAGAAAAGCATCCTTGCAGCCTGTACTTCTTCAATCCTTCTGTGCCACACAGAGAAATCAAGAAAATAAGGCTCCTCTGCAGCTGTTTTACAAACACATTCTTCACAGAACAGCACCTCCAGATAAATGATGGGGACAGGAAACCTGTTTCTGATGATGTGTAAGTCTCCCGTGTCCTGAGTTCAGAAGGACTTCAGCTGTCTGCTGTTCTTAGGTACATTCATGTTCTATGATTACTAGTGCAATGTTTTAGAATAATATAAAGGTGATTTCCTTAACACAGTCGGCCTGCATAATTCAAAATGCCCTTCAATGGCTCTCATTTAGAAAAATGGAATCAATACAAGGCAGTAAATACTAGAGCAATGACGTGCCTCTACCCAGTATTCTTCCCTTTCTCTGTATATCATTGATCATTTACACCAAAATAAGATATTTTAGTCAAATATTGAGACATCAAGGAAAGACTAAAACCTCATAAATGTTCAGTTTTCGGGTTTTCCATGTCACAGCTGGCCTCAAAATACCTTCACACAGCAAAGGCACACACACACACACTATTTGAAGGGAAAAGATGTGAAGGATGATCTCAGAAGCTTGATCACTTTAGCCCACAGTGGACTTGGCTGTCCTATCTGCTTTGCCGTTGACTGGGCTACTCTCCTGAGCATGAACCATAGAAAATCCTAGAGTGGGAAGTCTGGAAATCATCTGGTTCAACCTCCTCTTGAAAATGGGGTTTTAGATCATGTTATCCAGGGCTCTGTGCAGTTAGGTCTTAAATATTCCCTGTGAAAGACAGTGCACCAGTTCTCTGGGTATCCTGTTCCAGCATCTAGTTGTTCTCATGATGAAGAATAACAAAAGAACCTCTGTCCTGTCTGTAAATCCCTTACAGTGATAAGATCCACCATGATAAGATTCCCCTAAACATTCTTTTCTCTAGGTTGAACAAACCAATTTCCTTCAATCTTTTTTCATTTTTCAAGCTCTAGAACCTTTTAATCATCCTGGTAGTTCCCTGCTAGATGCTTCCCAGCTTTATAATGTCTCCTGAAATGGGGAGACTTAGACTGGACAGTGTTCCACGTGTGGCCTAAGGGTTGGTTGAGCAGAGTGTAATAATCACATCCCTTAATACACGGGTTCCACTTTGGCAGATACAGCCCAGGCCATGGGTGTGTGGATTTGCACATCAGAGACTTAGGGTGAAGACGACACAAGATCATGCTACAGGGTACATGATCATCCCAAATATTGTATGTGGTTCCAGCACTGAACTCCCCTCTGGGCCCAGACCATCTGGATGACGGCAGCCTAGAGGATTGGGGCAGGAAGGATTCCCAGAAAGACATTCTCCCTCTGTTCTGCCTCAGCAAACTGAAGATCCCGAGCAACAGGCAGCCGTTCCTTCAAGGTGTACCTCCAGCACACGGACACAGTTTTCAGAGCTAATAATCCTTGACCTAATTTCTGTGTTCTGCCTAAAATAATAGGAAGGAAAACATTTGTTAAATTATGAACCAATCCGCAGATAAACCACAGCCAACCACAAAGCTTATGATGATATTCATTCATTGCCAGGACTAAAGAATATTAGTCTGACACTTAAAATTAGATATAACTCTGTTTACACATATAAAAATTCCAGAAATGTTATCTTGACATTCCTAGTCTGGCTTATTCATTACTTGGTTTATGGAAAGCACTTCTGTTTTTCAGTCTCCATGACAATTCAGGTTGTTTTTAATTACAAGGTTGTTACAGTATTTCCAGCCTAGAGTGTGCAATAGAAAAGGAAATCAACTTTGAAAATAGAAAGGGCTTGTGTTGAGTAGATTAATCAAATTGTCCTTTTCACAAAATTTAACGTTCTCCCTGTCCTAAATTCTCATCATTCTGGTTCTACTGGTAAGTCACTCAACATGAATTTTAGATTTCAGTTTTCCAGGCAAACCACAAAGACTGTTACATTAATAAATCTATCCACTGTGTATTGAACATCTTACCCAGGGCTTGAATAAAACATATTCACAAAGTAAGAGGACAGATTTTCATCTTTTTAGAACTACTTAGTTTTGAATCGCTTGTAAGCAATGCTCATTCAAAAATTACTCTGGGGAGTGAGGGAGTGTCCTGTTTCCAAAGGAGTATTAATGTCACCATGGTAGTCCTAAGTCATTGTCATCATACTCAGTGATTATTTGCTGATATTGTACAAAATGGAACAGCAGCAGCAAAGGAAGTACAGCAGACTTAGACCAGAATTCAGTACAGGATGATGGGGAGGATATTTAATCAGAAATGGAATTTCTGGTGATCTCTTAGACCGACAGATCTATAGAAATCTTTTGTAAAGCCTGGTAAACACAGAGAAAGAAACCCCTTCACACAGCACAGTTAAGTCTGTAAATCTGTGTCCTTGGCACACCCCATCCTTTTAATTTCAGTACATCCTGAAGCAGATGGAAGCTCTCCTGATGAGATTTTTCCTTCCTCTGCATAGTAGCCCCTCACATCAAAATAGAGTTGCTTCTTTCCTGTCAGCCATTGTTCTAGTTCTGTGGGGTTAGGAGATCATTTTGCCGAGCAGGGAATCTCTTTAATTAAAGATATCCTTTTAGGAGATAGCTCTACAGCATCTTCACAGGGCTGCACTGGGTGGGGTTGCATTGGATAGGGCTGATTTTAAAGAGCACTCCTCCTTCAGAACAGCACTCTAGCACGTCAGAGGAATGTATTTCAAGCTATTGCAGCTTTCGTAGGCATGTGATTACTAAAAGTACCAGCTTGTGAAAGTTTTATTTTGCTGATACTCATACAAATGTCTACTGCAAGTCGTGTATTTTGACAGGAGGATCTCATAGTTGCACTTATTTAAATAAACATGAAAACTGGAACTGTGAATCTAATAAAATCCCTATAGATAATAGAGATGTCTCTTTAAGTACTTGCTCAATCTTTGCCTTTAGTATGTGTGCTTAAATCTGCATTCCACAGTTTCATAATTTTTCCTATAAATAATTACCAGATTTCCATTTGACTAATTTAACATTAGCTCAAAGGTAGATTCTAATAATTCACTGGTTTAGATTTCTCTGAATTTAAGAGACTGGTTTGAAAAACAGCTGTCTCAGCTGTAGAAATGGGTCTAACACAAATCTGACATGTACTGCAAGACTGATTTTTTTGGTGACTTTATTAGAGATTCTCTGAATAGTTGGTCAAATTCATAATACCAACATATTCCCACATTTAAAAGTTTATTTTTTACTGTAGTTTAATGCAGAATAATTAATTACCCATGGATTACTCAAAAAACTTCTCACATTCCAAGAAACCTTTTTTTGAATTTTGCCTCTTTATTAAAAAAAACCACAACCCAAATCAAAGCATAACTCAGGCAGCTTCAGTTGTGGTCACAGGTATTTTGTAACGCTGCACTATTTAATTAGGAAATTTAATCAGAACAAGTCTGTATGGCTAAACATCAACTTGTGAAATAAATCGTACAGCTCACTTTTTGTGTTGTCTTAACATAAAAGTGACTTGAAAAGTACTGAGGTTTTGCTGAGCAACCTAATTGCATGCCTTTAATTGGCATATGCTAGCTCTACAATACAGGTCCTCAGGACAAAAGATATCTTAAAAATACCAAACGAACATGCATTCTTGTCCTTTATTGAAAATGCTGATCTGTCATGCAGGGAATCTGCACACGATTTAACATTTAAAATAATGTTTGACATTGTTTGACACAATGAAATACACTGACAAGCATGTTAGAAAAGCAGGATGCTGTTATAGAAATTATCAAGGTAAAATTAGAAAAAAAAAAAAAGTTAAAAATATTCTGACTCTGTTAACTGCTAGGCAAAATCTTCAGTGCAGTAAAAAAGATAAACCAGTGAAGAGCTCACTGGTGGAAAAGCAAAATGTAGACTGGTGTCATTTAGGTCCAAAATAGTTCTTCCTTGACTGGCTTTCACAAACAGTATAAACCTGTATAGCTAAATAATATCAGAGTGACATCTAAAGTTGGCTGTTGTGAGCTAAATATATAATCCTGATACTCTTGGTAATAGCTTTACATGCACAGCTTTGGTTTTAAAACACAAATGTGCCTCAAAAAAAAGCCAGAGGAGGATGTGGGGAAACTACGTGGCATTTAGTGCTACCAGAACAAACCATTTCCAAAACCAACACAATTCCACGGAAATAACAATGGCCATAGAACAAAAAGCAGTACCTGAGCAGGACTATAACCTTTTCTACCTGCAATTGTTTCACATACAGTTATTTTATACAGGTATTTTCTTTGGCTCAGCTGTGAATCAGTTCTCAGTGTACTCTGTCTGTGCCCCTCAGTCCTTCCAGAAGTGCTCGTGCTATCTTCCTTTCTCCAGGGAAAAGCCTGTCTTCTCATCCCAGTCACAACAGCAAATCACACACTCCCTGTGGATCCCTGATAATGCCTTGGTGGTGTAAATGAAGCAAAACCTGCACAGCAATGAGAACACACATGCGGAGTTCTCACAGAACAAGCCCTTGGAGCCGTGGCCAAAGAGAGGTGTTGAGAGAAGGGGCTGACAAAGAGCCCCATTCTGCCCCAGCCACCCGCGCGCACCAAACTCTTGCTACTACAGAACATGACCCAGAGGCCACTAAGGGATTTGGAAGAGTCAAACGCTTCAAAGGGTGGCATTCACAGCTTGCAGAACTGCACTCTGAGTGCACCACCCCTCTGAGAACCCTCTGAAGGAACAGACAAGGAAAATCCTTCCATCGTGGTTCTAACTTACATGGCAAATTGCATTTTACTGAACAACCATTTCAAACCATGGAGGGCAAATAGTGCCATTTTTAACCTATAAGTTAGGAAAAAAAACCCAAAACCATCCCTAGGAAACCAAATCTAAAGGTACCAGGATGATCCGTAGCAATGATTTTGCATTTGGTACAAATATCATACGGTTTCTTAATAAACTGCAGGCCAAACACCAATCTGTTGTTAGACACAATCTCTTAACTTCAAATGGTAACAGATTTTTTTCAAACACTCCAGGTATTCATATGTCTGCAGGGTAGAAAAGAGGAGCAAACAAAATCTGTGTCCTTTTTTTGATCCTAGAATATCCCAATAAAAAGAAACCTTAAAAACCAGTGCATGTGTCTGGATTATTTCAAAACCTAATTAACCATGCTTGAATCTCATGGGAGTATATTTCCAGATCCCTTAAAAAAAATAAACCAAAGGCTTTAGCAGATACTGTTAAAAAAAACCCACCAACAGCTAATGAGAAAAACATTTTTATTCCATTCATAAAGCTCATCAAACTCATGAACTAGAATAAAGAAATAAATTATTCCCTGTGCATTGGTTTAGGGAACCTAAACCCCTGCCTTATTCTCTCATGCAAAACCATACTTTAATAAGATAGGTAGGGCTTTTCTGTGGTTTTGCTGTTTGGTGTTTTCTTCCAATCATTTCAAACCACCAAGCAAAATAAACCAGTCATTATTTTCAAAGAGAGAATCCTGTTTGAGACTATGCAAGATGTGCACTGAAAAGCCTTATATTAGTTATTCAGCCAACCTTAACATTTCTACTTCACTATGCTGAAGACCAATAGAGAAAAAGGCTGGAGAGAACAAAAGCGCAGGCAAGTGTGGTAACCACATCTCTCTTCTGTCCAGGACAGGGGTGCTGACAGGCACAAGTGGCTTTCCAGCAGCAGGATACTGCATTTCCTTGTACCCACCGGAGATAACATGCTAGCTACAAAACCTAATTGTGTATGAGATCTAACAGCCATTATATACAAAAGTCTGAATTTACAGAAGTGTATTATTTACCCTGTAAAAACAAAAACATAACTGAAATAATTTAATCATTTGCCTATCTTGTAGAATTACCTAGCTTTGAGGAAAATTTGAGGAAAATTCATAAGAGCCAGTGGAGAAGAATTCCATCATACACATCACAAATCAATTAGCTGAGCCACTTCTCGGCTGGCTGTGAGGAAACTTTTAAGCTACTCTATCTCTTGAACAAGAAAAATGAGTGGATGTCTAAATTTAGTTTTTTTCCTTACTAGGGGATGTTGGTGCATTCTTATGCCACTTGCATTCCCTTTGTGGGCTGCTCTCAGTTAGTGCTCTAATGAAAAAAACGTTAAACTGAAGAGCTCCTGGCAATGAGCATGTTACAGATTTCTAGGTCTAGTATTATAATTCAAATGTGGTATTATGAAGAAAAGGCTTAGAATCATGGAATCATAGAATATGCTGAGTTGGAAACAACAAAATATGTTTCAAACAATATTTTGCAATTGTGTCTAAAATTAATTTGAAAAAAGATACACACACAGAATTGAAAAAAAAAAAAACAAAAACAAACAAACGCAGTTTAGAAATTACTTTATATTGAAAATCAATAGCCTGTTCTTAAATCACCTTTAACAGTTCTTTGAACCTCTTGGAAATTATTATGCAATAACTTTATGTGAAAGACACCTAAATTCAAGTGGTCCAACTGAATTCTATTCTTATGGTCAGGAGATAGACTGAGCTGAACCTAAGAACAATTTATCCCTATGGCTCTCATCTGTTATAAAATGTACAAACATTTTCTACAAATACGTGATCACTGTGGCCACCAAACTGGCAAAGACAGGTGGGTGAGGACAGGCAGCAGGCATTCAAGGAACCCAAACTGTCAGACAAGACAAGCAGAACAACCTCCTCCAAGAAGGACCACCAGAAAAGCCAAAACCAAGATGAGCAGCACTGTGACCCTCCCAAAAGGGAGGGACTGGGCAACAGCATAAGAACATCACACATAGCCAAGGAATATCAGAGAAGAAAGATCACTTTGATCTCAGATACTAAGAACCACAAAGGATTTAATCAATAGTTTTTATTATACAGTATAAGCTCTGTAGTGTTGTATGCTCAGGGCTAATGTAGATGTTACCAACCAACAGCGAAGTGCAAGAATTAATCATTGCCAAAAAGTGTGTCATTGATGAATTATTTTGGTAACGTTAATCTTTTAAATACTCATTACAGAAACCTGTAATTCCTTATTCTTTACCACATATACTCCCCTACAACAGCATTAAAAGAAGGAGGTATTACATGACCTATAAAATGCATTGCCTAGTCTGCAGTAAATCACTTCAGAGCATAGCAAGCTGTAAATGACATGTCTAGTCCCACTAAATACAATAAAATTATTTACTTTAGCAGGTGCAGCATTAGGAACTTTTGCTAATCATAGGAAGTTTTAATGTCAGATTTGAATCCTAACTTTTTCATGTTTTGAATAATCAGGAAAAATATCACTAGGAACACAGAATCATAACACTGATATAGCAACATTCCACCTGGACCCACCTTTCCATCAGTTAAAACAAATTAACTCTATCCAGCAGAGAAAGCAACTATAGGATTATTACACTGGAGAACTCAAGCTACCACGATCTGTGAGTGTGATGACTTTGATGTCTCTGAAGTCTCGTAACTGTAGAAGATTTATTCAAAAATCCAGGATAATAATTAAGGAACCCATTCTCAAAATGTATCAACATGCTTTCTGTGCAATCCCTTGGGAAAAGTTTTTGATATTATATTCTCTTGCAACTTAATTTTTGGAATAGGGTCTTGTTGTAAGCAGGGCCAGCATCACAAACTGGTTTGAAATCAAAGCAGGCCATGAACAGGCAAGAACACAAGTTAGGGTAGCAACAGAGAGAAAACCACCAAGCCCCATCCACTCCAGTCTACACAGGTCTCAGTCCTCTGCAAACTGGGAAAGAAAGTCAGGAGAGTGGAGACTACAACTGACTGCATGGATTTCCTCTATCAGTTGTCAGTCCCATTCTCCAGGTAAGCTCAGATAGGCACTCAGGATTAAGGAGCTGGGGACAGGGGTTGACAAGGTACGAACAGAGAGAGTCACTAACTCCAGCCTTAAATATTTATCAGTCTACAGTAGCTGCAAAATAACAAAATCATAACACTGTGATTTTGCAAGAGAGGTGAAACAGTAGTTGTGCTCTAAGAATTTTTTTTCTATTTCTTGCTGCTTTGCTTTTTTTGGAAATTCTCCCAGGACATTTCGGGTTTGGTCTCTTTACACTTCCTCAATTGGCCTATGGGGATTTCCGAAAACCAAGCTACAATGAAGACATGTATTTTATGATCACATCTAAGACAGGGCACTATTAATAAAGGAAAATGTGATGTGTTTCTATTAGTCACAATCACATAATTTACAGGGGTAGACACAGCAGTTTGGGTGGACAGAGAAACTATATTCTCTGTAGACAGGACATGATTAAAACACTGAACACTCCTCACATCCTTCCATAGCATTAGGCAGAACTCTGTCTTCATAATTTGAAGACTAAACAGCAAACTCAATGAAGACTCTGCTCATTCCTTCATATTCCCTCATACTGTAGTTAAACAGAGAGAACTAAACTGTTAAGAAGTCACATGAAGACATCTAGCTTATTGTTGCCTGGCCATGAGAAACTGTTTCAGTGATTGGATATTAAATCACTGATTCAGTGATTGTAAATTATTTGTTTCACCAAAATGCTGGAGCTTAACAGTTTTCTCTTTCTGGGAAAAATGGGATAAAAGGCACTCTAGGATTCAGGGACTTCTACAGGACTTTTTCATCTGCCATCTTAACCATTTTTTAATTCCTCATCTGTCTGTCTCTGTCATTTCTTCTCTTACCTGTAGATTAAAATTACTAAAGCAGGGACAATCACTCAGAGTGTAAGCTCCCCTGCATGGCACAATGGATGCAGGGCCCAAGAACCAAGACCTTGAACACTACAGCAACACCATGAAATACTACTGGCAGTCATCAGTTAAGCTGTATCTCACTGATGAACACACTACATCAATTTAGCTTGGAATGAATGACAAAACAGTGTCAAACTGAAGATTACGGCCCACCTTCAGTGCTCTGGGCCTTGATTTAAAAGCTGTGTTGGGTTCTAGGATTTTAATGAAGCAGATCAACTGCAGACAAGTTCTAACAGTTTTGCTCTTACTGAAAATCCATGTACAGTCTGAGTAACCATACTGTAACTGTGTGGTTCTCCATAAAGCATCTAGCTGGAATTACAGACATGCATCAAACACCCTACATTTGGAGGAGTAGGAGGGGAGGAGAAAGGCCTTTCCTTTCTCTCTCTGGTAATTAAAACCTAAAGCCTTTAGAGCCAGCTCAGTCTTTTCAATATGCATTTGGAAAGTGCCTGGCACAATGAGCCCCAGAGACCCCGTTAAATTGTCTGTGCTCCATCACAACAGGAGTGAATATGTATTGAATATATTCAATAGACATCAATCCAAAGTCAAATTGCTTAGGGGGATTTTTCAGTTTCCTAAAGGAGAAGGAGGGCCTGAAAGGAAATCACTTGGGCTGTAAACAGGAGTTTATCATATTCCACTTCCTTCTGTGACGATCTTGCTTTTTATGGCTACCTGATTTATAGCCCCATGCAAAGCTCAGCTGCCAACTAAAAGTGAATCTCAGTAGCACCAGAGGCTCCTTTCCCGGATTTTAACTCCATCCTCACTGTGCCCCTCAGTGTCCACACAGCAGACTCTGCAGCAAGCAAGCTGGGCTATAGATGGAATAAAGACAATCACAGCGCTGCAGTCTGCACACTCACTTCCCACATTTCTGAGGGTGTGTCTTCCCAAAGAAACAGGAACAAGCCCCAGAAGCAGCACCTCAAATCCTTTTCTGGCTCCAATTCTATGGCAGGAAGGAAGATACGGCTGATGCCAGTGTATCTAACATCTGAACTTTAAACCCATGCCGACGCTGAGGCACCTCCAGCTCCAGCGCCACTGGTTTTGTCAGATAATGAGAGCAGATGGTGATATTTGATACAAACTAATCAGCTAACTTAGCAAAGAGTTGGGGATGCATTTTCATAATGAGGCATCTGATGAGGCTGATAAATAAAATTTCCCATGGGAACGGAACACTGGAAGTAACACCCTTATAAGAGAAAAATATAACTAATTCAATAAAGAGCGAGTGAATGTAACCTTAATTATAGAAACCTCAGTGCTCACAACCTTTTTGCTACTGGAGTTATATTTGCAAAACCTAATTGTGAAAAGGTGACTTTCTCACAGCTAATAAATATATGCCAGCAGACAAACTGGTCGTGAATGTCCTGCTCTTCTTCTAGAGAATCCTTTTGCAGTAATACAAGCATTATTAAATAAAATAATTTGAACTAAGGCTGGTCAAGAAATTTTTATTAGGTGCTCTTCTTCAAAAAACAGTATTTTTTATTACCATTAATAGTGATTTTTTTTTTGTAGAGAAACCTTGATTGATTCATTTTCAGAAAAAAATACCTGGAGCGTCCAATTTCTACGGCATTTTTCAGAGAGAAGATTAACCCATTTTTTTCATTAGTTTTGGCTGTCAGAAAAATAGTAAACTAAAAAGTTTCAGGCTAACAATAGTGAGCTTTGTTTACTGATTTTTCTTTATTCATTGTCAAACTAAAATATATTACAGAGATTATTTTCACCCTTCATTCTGAATACTTCCTTCAGAAAACTCTTATAGCTACTATAAGGGCGTCTCAGCTGGAAGGAGTTGTTCTGTGGGCCAAACTCCTGCTCAAAGCAAAGTCAACAGAAACAGCTGCATCAGTCAAATACACATTTGTCTGAAAAGATATACAGACCCAGTAAATTCCTCTGTTAACATTCACCCTTGGAAGCTCTTTAAAATGTGATACCTTTAATATTAAAGAGAATAAGTAAATTGGCAGCATCAACAGAGGGGTCTTCCAAACAAAATGTTGTTCTGCCTGGTAGCGTAGTAGGACACCTGTTCCTTTGGGTTCGTGTGCTCATTTCTCAGCAGGCAGACAGAAGGCAAAGGTGTGTTTTTTTGGACAGCTGAAGAACAGTGCAAAGAGTTTATGGTGGGAAGACTGTGACCTACAAGAATCTTCTCTATTGCCCAGCTGTTTTCAAAACCTCCATAAATTTGAAACTCTATCACATACAACAAAGAACTAGGAATTTCTTACTTAGCAAAGTCAAAGATACAAAGTCTCTTCCTGATGATTCAAAGGGCAACTAAAAAAAAAAAATTTAAAAATATGGTCTTCCTTTTTTTCTCTCCATGGATCTTGTTCCTAGTGGTAATAATCCCTGCCAAAATAACAAGGGTTTTTTTAGCCTTCTTCACATCTTTAAGCTTGGGGACCAAGGTCAGAACAAAACAAGCTAGGAGGAGGTAAATGAAGTGCAGTCTACAATTCATGGTGTGCAGCCAGTGCCTACACTCATTTTTCATATTTTTGGTCACAAAAAAGTAGCACCAAAGAAAATGTTCATGTTTGCGCTGTGTTCTAAATAAAATACACTTGGGAAAAAGAGAGAAAAAGAAGAATTTAAAAAATTCTACAGAGGAGAATCAATTGCAAATGACAGACAAAGCATTTCTGACTTGAAAACAAGAGGAGGAAAGAGTCCTCATTTTAGTGACAGAAACATGACAAGACTAATGACAGCATTTCATAAAACTCCAGTTATGAATATTAGCTGTCACATTTTAAATATAAAGCAACATGATGGACAAAAGGAAGCACTATATAGGTCTGTTCAAGTGTGGGAAAAAGAAAAGTGTGGGAAAATACAAATGGGAGGGGTAATGAAACTGGTGCTGACCTTTGTTCAAAGTTCCCAAGAGTAAATGCAAAGCAAATTGCAGCTCACACTGTGGCAAGTTTTTATGATGCCCTTCTTCAGTAATTTTAAGACAAAACCCCCTTATGTGTGAGCTATTATATTTACCAGTACAATGCCCAAGAGATTTTTTAATTTCATTATTTTAACTACTTTTTTTTCTTCCCCCCTCTCTCTTTTTTCCTTCTTTGGTTGAGATTTTCAACAGAATATCCAAGTGAACTAAACAAAGCCAAAAAAAAAGCTGTATCCTTTTTCAGGAGCAGAAAATGGGCCTCCATAATGTTGTTCCTCACAAGGGATGCATCTGCTTTTACATATATTAACAATGTTTAAAAATTATTCTTCCTGAATTTGCATTAAGGTAGTATATCTCAAAGTATATGTTCTGTTATCTTGAAAACCATCTCTTTCTTAAAAATATTGCCTTTTTTTGGGGGTGTTCTTTTATTTTAGCTCTAAGAAAAATCACATAATAAATATTCCCAGATGCTGAAAATGTAAATGCATAAACTGAAAAAGCCACTAACTCAGCCCCAAAAAGCCACTCAACTGTGTACAGAGACCTTCCAGGAGCATTGTTGATGTTTTGAAAAACTTGAATTGCTGCCATATGAGCAAGATATGGAATCAGCTTTTAGCTGCATGGTGAGATTTTCTAGAGAAAGGTCCAAGGCTCCTGATGCTTACAGGCAGTTAACACAACACAGGAGAAACACAGAATGTGGCTAATGTAGGTATAAAAGACGAAGTTTTTCTAGGAATTAAGGATACGTAAACAAATACTTCAAAGACAAATTACTAAGTTCTTCCCAGAATTAGAAAGAACAGGCAGGCTTAGATTTCCCCACAGACAGAAACAGGATTTCTGCATTAACTTTCTTGCATCATAATAATTCACTACTGATCGAAACAAAGATTTTGCCATCATTTCTCATTTGAGACAAGATTCTTCTCTAACACTGGAGAATAAACCTTTCCAAACCTCTTATTTATCAAATGTGAAAGACACCATCTCCTCAGTCACTTCATCCTGTTGCATTGCAAAGAGCGGAGACTTAAAAATTTTTGGAGCAATGTCTGTGCGTTACGAAATGCACTCCTCCTCCTGGATCTGAGAGGTATGCTGAGAGGTGAATGAATGAGCCAAGGACTTATGGAATCCACTAAACTGTCACATCCTTTAGAGACTACCCATTAAATAAAATTGGACCTAGACCTCTACTATTACATTTTCCAAAACCTGTTCACAGTTAGGATTCTGAAGTAGGGCACTGATATTTGTCACTCCATTGCAAAACAAGAGCAGAGACTTTATAAAGGATTCTGCAGTCCTACAAACACCAGTATAAACAGGGTTACTGTCTCAAGTGGACAGAGCATTGTTATTTCATTTACTTTAGCTTGGATAGCTCATGACTTGGATTCACCTCATGGTGGTTCCCTAAACAAACTTTCTCACAGAGATTTCCTCCCAGCTTCTATTTTACGAATTCCACCAGCTAACAGTATGACCATACCCAACAATGCCTTTTACATCATAATTTTTGCAATTCTAAATTTGCCACGGGGGTACCAAACAAAAACCAGAATGGAACAATTGTTTTATTACCCATTCTTTTGATCTAAGCTTTTCAATAATTTTATAGTCTATTAATTAAAAGCAGTACAATCCAACAATAAGCTCATATAAGAAAGATTTCTATTATCCTTACCAAAAAAAGGACCAACCAAACAACCAAAACACCCTTCCCAATTAAAGCAGATCAGCTTTCATCCACTGCAAAGAACTCCAGCCCCCTCTTGTGACAAACAATCAGAAGACAAGCGCAGTTTCACAATGTGATACCGCGCTGTTTGAAGCAGTTTCCATCCAAACCAAATTCCTTTGGAAAGATCGGGAGACTGGAATGAAATAACTTCGATTGTACTGTTTTTTCTGATTTTTTCCCAGCATCTGAACGGATGTTACATGAAGAAAAGTATTATACCACAATGACAGAATTCTGTCTCTGCTTGCTCTCTGGGCAGTAGTGATTTGGCTTCCTGTAGTCGCAATTATCTCTCTCTCTGCCTTAACTTAGATAGAAAGATAGAATTCATATAAAATTGCACGAGGTAAGAACAAGAATGGTATTTTTTTTACCAGTCAGCATGAATTCCTTCCACCTCTGTCACATAAGGGCTGTTAAGCCTACTATATCTCAAACAGGAGACACAAAAAAAAAACCTCCATTGGCTTTATGCCATTAGGAATGACATACACCATGGAAATCCTCAAGTGTAACCCAAATGTCTCACGGATATAAAAAGAAATTTTGGTCTAACATCTTCTTCCAGTGGTGCATAATGGACACAGTTTTCAGGACCACCATAACATTAACAACATTTCTTTAATCAGAGCATTTTTAGCACAAATTCTTGATGAATATGATTTGCAGAAGTGAGAGGGACTTAGAAGGGAGGAATGTGTGTAAAAATGCCCATTAATTTTTGACCTGGCCTGACATATCTCTGTATAGAGATATATCTGTGTAGACACATATATCAAACCACTTGCAGGTTTTGTATCTCAGAAACAACAGCTCAACAATGAACCAGCCTGTAAGTCAGTGTACTCTTACTGAAATTCAGCACCTGTGTACCGCTGGGGTATTAGGAAACCACCAGCACCAATTTTCATTGCTGTCAGTGGAAATTTTGAGGAGACCTATTTAGGGTATGAGAAAGCAGTGCTGTGGGTCTTTGGTCATTTCCCTCACCATGACCCTTTGGTCATTTCCTCACTTCCCTGAAGGCATGGACAAGCAGTGGGCTTAAGTCTACTTCTGCACCCTGTATTTGCACAGATATCTGCGTGTGTTATTTATGGTGTGGCCAAGAAATTCCAGGTAGCGGCAGTACCTCGTAACAGAGCTTGAACTGGTCCTTGGAGACAGAAGCTGGAACTCAGTGTGCTGACCTGATTTGTTCTGTGCCGAGCAAGAGCCAAAGGGTAGGAACCGGTGTAATGTGTTGGGAAGAGTTCCCTGAGGCAGTAAACAATGTACCGGAAGCAGAAGAGGAGCTGCAAATAGATTTGAACTTAGCACTAATGAGCAAGGCTCCAAAACACTGGCCAGCAGTGCTGGAAACACAAAGCTTCTCTTAAGCCACCCTCCACACTGCAAAATTACAGAGAAATGGGAAACCCACTTTTACCAACACTAAGCCATCGCAACCCAGAGCATTTCATTGAATGAGCTTGCCAGTGTGTTGTACACCATTTTAATCTAGATACACTGCACACTGTGTGTTAAAATGAGGAAATCTGACACAAATCTAAGGCAGCTCACAGCCTGCTTATTAACTGACAGTGGGAAATTGTGTCTGTTCTGATCAACTTCAAGCTCAATACTTTATCACTTAATCCCATTGCAGCTTTGCTCCTTACTAAATAAGCAATTACTCTTCTAACAAGATGCGGCCCTGCCTCAGGAGATGATACCACCTGTAAAAGGTTTTAACTGAATACCTGTATTTAGGTTGTAATAATATTAAACATATCAACACAAGATAACCACTCTCCCCTTACACTGAAACATACCCAGCATACAGAATGGTGTTAGTGTTTTAATATTATATACTACCTTAGCAGAGCTCCCTCAGCTTTTAACTATCCTGACGCTCTTCCTGTATTTGTACTTTGCTGGACACAAGCAGGCTCACAGCTTCCTGTGTGATGGTGATAACATATGTCTGACTTTGTTGTTGGCAGCTGGAGTGAAGGGAAAGACAATGCCCTTTGACCTGTGAAAAGCAGTATAAAGCTTATCAGATCCCCTCCAGATATCATTGAAGGAAATGGGCTGGAAGAGTTGGCCCCACATAGGAAATATATATAAAAACCTGTCAGCACTGGTCTTTTCGAAATGTCATTAAAAACATACTTTTGCAAATCTGAGTCCCCGCTAGACAATGTCAACTGAGCTGAAGCAAGAGTGGAGAGGAAGAACTACACATCACACATTAAGCTTAAGTACATATCACTCAGTCAGTCGTACCAAGACTGCTTCACTTTATGGTGCCAAAATAAACTTCTCTTAGTGATGACTTCTCTGGTCCACTTCTGAAGCAGAGCTTTAAAGGTCACATATTGTATAAAACATTACACACAACTCTTCCTACTAAGCAATTCTTTTGGGGGTGGGGATTGTCTGCAAAGCCTTCTAGATGAACTGCAGAAAACTAAGACCACGGACTGACCCCCACAAAAACCCCACACCTAACAAAAGGTGTCTTTGCAGGCCAGTGATAGGATAAAGTCCTTTCTGCCCTGCCAGATATTCTAGGCAGCATTAGTATATAAAACTTTTAACAGGGATCATCTTGTTTGATATGGATAAAACATCTACCTGATTTCCCTTGCACTATATGGTTACAAAAACAGTTACACAGCACCAATACCAATGCAAAAAAATTCACTTGGACTTCTTTTTATATGATTGTTCAAAAAAAAAAAAAATTCCAAACAGAACACTGACAAACACAAGGCTGAGAAGATTATGAGCAGAGACTCAGGAAACTGAATTCTTCCTTTTGATGTGCTCCCTACACATCAGTTAAAAAGCAATTTTTCAGAATCTTCACTGACATAACAGGGAACGTTTCTTGTCATTACAACTGGAGATGACTGCAAGGGGAAAAAAGAGAGAAAAAATACAATACATCATCCTCAAACTAGGCAACTGAAAGAAAAAACCCAAATCTGCAGTTATCAGGTGAAGCATCAGCAGCTGGAGTGCTTCAAACTCTTCTCACAGAGAAGATTTTAATTTGCTGGGGTTTTGCTGCTCCTATACCAGTATTAATATACAGAATGTAACAAAATCTTGTGTTTCACACTCAGTACTCTATTCCTCTTAAACAATGGTTAAATCATTTAGGAGTCATGAAATCACATTGGAGGTCTTGCTGACAGTGCCAATATAAGAATGTAAGTAAGTAAGTAAGTAATGGCCAGTCTTCGCGAACGAAGAGCCGGGGAAGGTCCTTACCCGCATATGCAGACAAGGCCTTCGAGCCTG
>JAWWES010000221.1:0-21046 GCA_035583135.1 Lophotriccus pileatus | reverse complement strand
CTGCCCCTCCTGTCAGGGGGTTGCAGAGAGTGAGAAGGTCTCCCCTGAGCCTCCTCCTCTCCAGGCTGAGCCCCCCCCAGCTCCCTCAACCTCTCCTCACAGCACTTGTGCTCTTTATATGTCCCATCAGGAAGGGCTGGACCAAGAGGCTGAAGAATCTCTGAGTTCTGAGTCCTTCTGAGGCTGAAGAAGCTCAGGAGGACTGTGGGTCTGGTCACACAGGCATGACCTGCACCACTTCTCTGGGCTTCCTTTCATATCTTCCCTAAAAAAGCCTTTTTTTGGTTTTCTGTCCCAAGTCCTGCTGTCACTTCCAGGTAAGGGAAATAATTAAAGTAGGTTAAGGAGAAAAGGCAGCACAGACAGCTTGGTGAGAGGGCTCAGCAGTGCAGACAACAAAACACCGTCAGCTTTAGAAATCGTCTCCCTGCTCTGGAAAGGTCACTTCCTTCCCGGCTGGCACCAAGATTTCAAAGCCACAGCTACTGTATGTGCTGATTTCCACAGGTTTTGACCCAGAAACTGAGCCATTACTTTTACAAACTGTTCCAAATGTGCCATGATGCAATCAGGGATTGCAGAAGACAGCCCAGAAAGAGCGTGGATGGAGATGTCCCAACATTGCCGTGGTCATGGAGGGACTGACTCTGTGCAGGTCAGGAGTGAGCTGAGCTTAGGTGTCAAACTGCTGGTCTAGAGGAGGGATTTGGGCTCCTGGCACAAGGCAAAGGATGGACAAGGCCAAGGCCTGGCAGGACTGAGCTTTGGTGAATGGTGAGATTTCAACCAGCTCCAGAATCCATCTCCAGAGGAACTCCTCCTTCTCTGCAGCTCTCAGTCCTTCAGCACCTCAAATGTCACGTCCTGGTGGAGGAGGACTTGTCAGAAGGCACAGAGACCTTCATCTGCTCACACTTGCCAGGTGTGGCTGCTGGACCTGACACAGCCAGGAGAAGGTGGACAGACTCACGTGGATTTCCCTCAAGACTTTTGACCTCCAAGATTTGGGATTTCAGGAGATGCTTGTGGTCGAAGCCACAGAGGGTGGTTTTGCAGAATATAGAGGATGAGGAAATCAAGCCTGGGACCTTCAGTACTCCTGTCCTTTGCCAAAACCTGGCTCTGTGGTATCCATCCCATTATCTGTTACGCTTTTCTGATATTTCTGACAAAAAAACAACTGGAAAAAGAGCAAAAAAAAATAGTGGGAAGAAGCAAAGCAGCATATGACAGGCCTGGGAAGAGATCCCTGCTAAAGAAGCGGGGCAGAAATTCCTGATAGTACATCAGGCAGGGGATGGAATCCATGCATTGTACAATCAGGAGGACTGTAAAACCTTGATCTGTTTTAATTGGGAGCCACCATCTTCTCTCCATGATAAAACCACACAGTGAGGTCCCCTGGGAGGTCACCCAGTGGGTGGACGTGCCCAGCTGGGCACAGGAGGTCCCAGTGCTGAACAGGGAGCAGGACCCTCCTCCCCCCACCCCAGTGTCCCAACAGTCAGTGCCCAGAAGTGGGGGAGGGCTGATGAGAGGACCTGCCAGGCTGTGCCATCCATGGAAACCTAAATGATGTTCCAGCAAGTCCAGGACCTTTCTGGGCAGCCAGAGCCTGTTTCTGAGCAACCCTGAGCTCTCTAGGTTTCCCCCATAGTGCAGGTCAGTGAGGATAACAAACTCCCAAGTTCCAGCCAAGATGGACTTCTTTTGCTTTTCCACTTTACTCTGCCCAACAGGACTTGTTCTTCTTACTCACATCCCCAGGATTTGGCTTTGTTTGTTTTGCTCATAAATTCAAAGCAAACACTTCTCCCTTTATCTATTTATTTTTACTCTGAGGATTTGGGAAGTTTATAACATTTTAAATCTCTCTCTAATTTCATAAATATAAATGGCAATATTGTGATGTACTCAAAAAGGTACAGACAAAGCAGGATCATTAAATCTGGGACTGTTGATGCAGAACATGTTCCTTTATCTGAGAGTATGATAAACAGCAGAAGAACCTCAGCATGTTTGGGGGCAGTGACCAGAGCCAAGAGCTGGGGGCAGGTTGTTCTTTTAGGATCAATTTTCAGATCTTCACTGGAAGGTCCCAGTGACATCAGGCTCAAGCTGCAGTGTTTAGGTCTGAGCTGTTCTTTCTCAGCTTCCATTACAGAAGGAGGAGGAGAAAGAAGGAGAAAGGACAGGAAAACGAGGAAGAACAATCCAAATGAGAGGGTTTAGTTCTATCTTAGGCCTGTAGGCAATGAACACTCATCACTGGTGCTGCACTGGATCTCTCTTTGCATAGCAGCAGAGAAACTGCTCTTCCTCTGCTGATTTCAGGTGCTTCTGGAGCTCCCACTGAGCCACAGTGCCAGATGAAGCAGGACTAGGATTAGGCATTCAAGGGAGAAGACCCAAATTTGACCAACTGAAACTGAAATCTGGACAAGCTGTCGCTTCATACACAGAAGTACTTTGTGGGACAATTGCTCTCTGGAATAAATTGCTCCCATCTAATCACACCCCAAAACATGGTGGGATGTTCAGGGTAATCATGATCAAACACTGCAAAGCTGCCATACAGCATTAAAGAAAATATTTGATTGCCAGAAATCCATTAGTGAGCCGACATCTGTACTCTGAACTCGGGCCATGAGAGAGAGATTCATTTCTCTGTAATCTGCCTCCTCCTCCTGCCTGTCCAAACACAGCATTTGTATTAACTTATGAAGTCCTGCAGCCTGGGAAATTGTATGTTAATTAAAAATGTTCCCATTCAGGAGAGAGGAGGGAGAAAGTTTTTGCAGGAATTTCCACAGGTCTTTCTGCAATTCCAGCCTCCCTGCAGGGACTCTGGGGCATCCCTGATCCCTGGGGACACTGCAGGCATCCTGGGAAAGGCATGGAAACGCTGACACAGCACTTTGCATTGGGATCATCCTAAACTGCCTCTGTGCTGAGCAGTGCTGCCTTTAGTGTCATTACCATGGAATCACAGACAGGTTTGGGTTGGACCTTAAAGCCCATCCAGCTCCACCCCTGCCATGGGCAGGGACACCTTCCACCAGCCCAGGTTGCTCCAAGCCTTGTCCAACCTGGCCTTGGACACTTCCAGGGCTGGGGCAGCCACAGCTTCTCTGGGCAACCTGGGCCAACCTCACCCTCACAAGGAACAATTCCTTTCCCAATATCCCATCTAACCCTGCCCTCTGGCAGTTTGAAGCCATTCCCCCTTATCCTGTCACTCCAGGCCTTTGTAAAGAGACTCTCTCTACTTTTTCTGCCACTCCTTCAGATCCTGGAAGGCCACAATCAGGTCACCCCAAAGCTTCTCCTCTCCAGGCTGAACAACCCCAGCTCTCTCAGCCTTTCCTCAGAGGAACTGATGATGTGCTGAAATGCTGTGTGAAATGAGGCAGCATCATTCTGACCACAAAACATCCTGTGTGTTCCTGACACCCCAGATATGTGACAGTCCCCCCCCTGCTGGGAGAGGGCCCACTCTGTCACTTCTGCTCAGGGACTGACAGCTTTGTATGATCACACAAAACCCGTGGAGCTGGAGGTGGTGCTACAGGAAATGAAGGGATGAAGCAGAAAATGAAGATCCTGATGGTCCAAAGAGATGGTCTCCAGGAGGAGGCAGCTCCAGAAACACCTGACTAAAGAGCACCCACCTACCAGAGCAGGGAAAGTGATGCTCAGAAACCAGTCACCTCCCTCTCTGGCATGTCTGAGTAAGTCCTGCATTGCAGTCTTTCTTTTGGTATTAATTAACTCTGTAATCGGCAGGACATGGGAAGGGGCCACCACAAAGGCAATTCAGCTGCTCCAAAACACGCAGAGGTTGGATGTTCCTGGGGAACAGTCACAGGTCCAGTGTTTGTGTGGGAAAAAAAACCAAGACTCTGAAACTCAGGGAAGGGGGGGAGGGAGGAAGGAGAAGAGAAAAGAGAGGAAGGGAAGGAAAGAAGGAAGGAAGGAGGAGAGAGAAAGAGAAAGAAAGAAAGGAAAAAATGAGAAGCAAAGTTTGTTTAGAAATGCCATTGCCAACATGAGACTACAACACAATCATGGAGTTCCAAGTTAGATCGCAAGGGTCTTTTTCTCTTATTAAAGCAAAGACATCAGGTTTGATTTTCCCTCCTGCCTTGTGGGGACAAACAGGCAAGGCCTTCAAGTCACAAACTGAACCTCAGGAGCAGGGACAAGAGGAAGGCACTGCTGTGAATTTATCTGTCCCAGGGGTTGAGTCACAGCTACTTGGGAGGCCAGGAAATGATTTTAATGTCTTTATTTCAGGAGAGGTGCTTATGCAGCTAACTCTGGCTCCATGGAGTCTTTTAATCCTTGGAAACAGAGTTCTTGTTGCTCATTCTTCATTATCCTCCCATTAAAAGAGATTCCCTCCTCTGATGCATCACATCCCCCCCCGGAAGGACAGGAGGGAAGCCCAGCCCACCCACTGCCTGTGACTGAGAGTTGTCTCCTCCCGGATCCCACTCCTGCTTTCTCCTTCATTTTCCTTTGTTTCTGGACAAACACATTTCCTTGGTGTCTGGCTAAACACAGGCAGTACCTGCTATTTAGAAAAACCAAATGAGTTTGGGGGATGAGTTTGGGGGTATCTTTGGTTACCCCAGTGCTACTCGTTTCCCAGGTCAGTGACATCCTTGCACACAAACCCTCCCTCCACCTGGATCTGCTCTCCCTAAAAAGCAGCCACAGGGACATTTCCAGATTGTCTCTTGTGTTACAGTACATGAAAGGTTGCCCACAGGAGATGTGGCTGCCCCATCCCTGGAAGTGTCTAAAGTTAGATGGGGCTTGGAGCAACCTGGGCTGGTGGAAGGTGTCCCTGCCTATGGCAGGGGGTGGAATGAGATGAGCTTTAATGTCCCTTTCCACCCAAAGCATTCCATGATTCCAATGCAAAGGGGCAGACGCAAGTGGAACCTCTGGGTGGTGGGTGGGAGGCAGGGTGGGAAGGAGCTTTGCTGCCAGACCTTCTGCTCACACACCTCCCAAGACCAACAGCTGCTCTGATTCCATCACTGGCAGTGCCCCAGGAGGAGATGGGTCATGAGGAGCCATGTGAGGCTTTGGAGGGCTTTGCAAGGGCTCTGAACTCACCTGAGAAAGCTGGAGAGAGCAGCTCCAGGGGCAGCACTGCCACCTGCTCCTGCAGCAGCCCATGGCCACAGAACACCCACTGCCTCCTCGTGGGGAAGCTTTGTGGGGAGGTGACCAGTTCCAACCCCTACAAGGTCAGCTTGGCCCCCTGAATGTCCACAGGGATGCTCTGCACATAGATGGACTTCACATAAGGCACAGGTGGCTCTGCAGGCCCTCCTGAGCTCTGCATTGGTGCTTTAGATTACAGAGCCCTAGAGTCACAGAATCACAGGATCCCAGAACCCTGGAACATGCTGAGCTGGAAAGGACCCCCAAGGGTCATCCAGTCCAACCCTCAGCCATGCCCAGGACACCCCAAGAGTCCCACCCTGTGCCCCAGAGGATCATATAGACCCTCCTGGAGCTCTGGCAGCCTTGGGGCTGTGCCCACTGCCCTGGGGAGCCTGGTCAGTGCCCAACCAGCCTCTGGGGGAAGAACCTTTGCCTGAGATCCACCCTGAGCCTGCCCTGACACAGCTCCAGCCTTTCCCTCAGATAACCCCAACCCCCCTGAGCTGTTGGTTCTGCTCAGCAGCACAAATATCACATGGGGAGGTGGGGTTGGGTGTTCACCAGCCCTGAACTGATTCAGTGAGCTAATATGCTAATTTAGAAGAAATAATGCAAGCAGAGTGTGGGGGAGATCTGTGGAGCTCATTAATGTTTGAAACCAGCTCTGACATCTGGGCTCTGTGAGACTGGGAGAGAAATGCTGTAAGTAAAAGGCTTCCAAATGTTCCCAGAGAGCCCATCCTTGGGAGCAGGATCATTCTGACATTGTTTTAAAGACCCTGCAACTTCCCTCTGTAACTTTTACATATATCCAGATATGTAGTTAATGACATGTCCCTGCAGATAGAGGAAGATTGCATTTTATAGTGCTGAGTCCCTCTTAGAGTAATTACCTTCAACACAATGTGTCTGGTTCAGATTTTATGAAAACAAAGAGGGTTTCTGAGACAGAAATATTCTCTGGGTTACTTCATACTCACATAGGTGTGGATATTCCTGTTTGCAGAAGCCTAAATGCCAGCAGTTGGTGTCCACTGCTGAAGTCACCAAGTGATGATTTTAAATTATGATCCTAAATGATGATCCCAAAATCATCTTGATTTTAGGAAGAACTAAATTACTTTAGGACAAGACACTGCTTATCTCTAGGAATCCCAGAATCCCACAGTCCCTGAGGTGGGAAAAGCCCTCCCAGCCCATGGATCCCCCTGTGCCCATCCCCACCCTGTCCCAGAGCACTGAGTGCCACAGCCAGGCCTGCCTTGGACACCTCCAGGGCTGGGGACTCCCAACCTCCCTGGGCAACCCCTCCCAAGGCCTGACCAGCCTTTCCGACAAGAAATTCCTCCTGATGTCCAACCTGACCCTCCCCTGGCACAGCCTGAAGCCGTTCCCTCTCCTCCTGTCCCATGTTCCTAAAATCATCCTGATTTTATGATCACGCAAAAGGGAAAGATTTTCCCCCCCTCCACACAACCACAGCACTCAGAGCAGGTTTTATTTCTTACAAGGAGGCTGAATCCTTGTCAGTACGTGAGTGGGTTATGTCAGCAGTGTGAGCTGTGTCTGTGTGGAGGAGACCTTATTACGAGTTTATATTTACCCGACTAAAATCAGGCCCTCATTAGGCTACAGACAACACAGCCTCCTGCCATCAGCTGTTTGCTGCAGTCTGTGCACTGTAATTAGACAGGGCCTGAAGAAGAAATCAAAATGCCAAGGGAAAGTGCCTGAGTCACTGGATTGCAGCTCGAGGCCCAGATGGAAACTTGCTGTTAACCAGGTCTGTGGGAATTTGACAGCCAGGAGCCCTTTGGGAAGCAAAGAACACTTGCAGCACTGTGGGAGCAAGAGGCAGGAGCTCCAGGCAGGTTTGCTGGGCTCTGCAGGTGTGGGCAGTCATCCCCTTCCCTTCCCATCCCATCCCATCCCATCCCATCCCATCCCATCCCATCCCATCCCATCCCATCCCATCCCATCCCCTTCCCATCCCATCCCATCCCATCCCATCCCATCCCATCCCATGCCATGCCAGCCCTGCTGAGCCTGTCCCAGCCCAGAGAGGAGCCCAGATGTCCCCCCAGCCCAGAGCACTGAGTGCCATGGCCACGCCTGCCTTGGACACCTCCAGGGATTTTACTTCTGTTTGCAAAAAGCTGAATTCTTGAGCTGCTTTGCTTTGTGCTGCAGGTCTGTGGGGCAGGTTCTTTGCTGTTGTTTGAAAAGGGGGAGAATTTGCAGCCTGTCTTGTCAGCCCTGGATGAGGACAATGTGTGAGCTGTGCTTGCTGAGGTGTCTGTGAACAGCTTTGCCCCCGGGCTGGGCGACCTTTAGCTCAGCCTCAAACAGAAGTGTAAAGAAAACAAGCTCTTCTTGAGCCACAACACCGCAAAAAAAGGAGGCTGTGATGGAGGGAACCTACAAAGCACTGTTCTCAGAGGTGGTCTATAAAGCAGAGATGTCCATATGTGTCCCTGGATATCATCCAGCTGCTCCTTGATTTGTAAAATCACGGGAATCAAGCTCCAGACTTTCATCTACAAAACTGATGGAACCTCAGGGTTGGGTTTTAAGAAGTAGTAGCTAAAAGGGGCTCAGAGCTCAGCTCCACCCTCAGCCAGAGTGGTGAGGATGAGCCAAGGGACAGGGTGGGACCGTAAGAGAGGAGACAGGACTGTGCCAGCAACACATGGAAGCTGTTTCCTAAAGGACAAGGAGGCAGGAATTGGAGATCCACTGCTCTTAGGCAGCTCTGTTCATGTTAGTCTCTGGTTTAATAACAGTAATAATAACAATTAATAATTGAATGCTTGAATTATTGAGAGCAGCAATTAATAACTGAATCATTCGAGGCACTATTCTAGAGCTTCTTTTCAGAGAAATTCAAAGTACTTTACAAATGTTAACGAATTACTGTCAGGATCTTCTGCCAAAGGCAAACCCCAAATAAAACACAATTTCCTCAAGCCACTCCACCCTCACACAAGCACTTGGGCACATTTTCCTGAGAGGGATGTGGGCAGGAAAACATCCAGACTGTGGTGATAGTGCCAACTTTTCAGGAACCCCTCGTTGTTGTCCCGTTTTGGGACAAATTGGGGCTCACAAGCCAAGCAGATATAAAATATCAGACTTAAACCTGCTCTCGTGGTGTCTGTAGCAGATGTTCTGCCTACGTGGGGGTAAACCAGCCTGAACAACACGTTGTTTGCAAAGCTCCTGACAGAGTAACCACCAAGTGATAGTGCTGAGAATTGGTCTGAAACTGCTCCATCCTGTATCCCATAAAAGCCCACTCCTTTTTAATTTTTAATCCTAATTAATTAACACCCCTCTTCTTGGAGTGTGTGGAGGTTCCTCCCTGGAGTGGGCATCCCCTCAAGGTCACTGCTCAAGGCTCAGAGATTTGCCCATTTGTTTGGGTTAAGTATCATCAACATCTACTTAATAATTATTTTCCAAGATTTAATACAATTGTGTCCCTTTTCTTCCATAAATAGTGCACTCTGCTAGGAGTTATATCTACCCATATTGTGCATGAAATAATTCTGATTAAGGTCATCATTATCATCAAATTAAACCAATCATTTATTTCAGTCGTATATTGGGTTTTCATCCTTAATCTAACAGGGCAAAGTTACATCCATATAATCCTTCAGACAGAAATCTGTGATCAAATCTGGGATTGGATGCAGCTGCACACAGACCCCTCTCTGAGAAAGAGTTTAGGAAGGCAGGGCGTCCTTCCTGCACTTCAGGACTAAACAGAAGGGTCTCCCTGCTAAACCTTGCCCAAAGCTCCCATCCTGCCTGTCACAGCCTCTTTCCCTTCCTCACGGATCAGAAAAACACCAACAATTAATTTCACTTAGCTCTAATTTCTTTTTTGGGCAGGAAAGTTCTTTCCGAGACACAGGATCCTCACTTCAGCTTGGGAAGAGAAGGCTTTGCCCCTCGTTTCTTTGCCTGGACATGGGGCAACACAGCTGGGAACCTGTGGGAGGGTGGGACCATCTGAGTGGGACCATTCCAGCCCTGCCCTTCACAGGGTGGGAAATATCAGCTGCCTGCTCCTGTTTTTAAGTGTGGCTTTGAAGAAGGGCAAAGCCCAGCTTTTCATCCAAGTCTTTCCCTTTGAAACAACAGGTCCAAATGTGTCCTTCAGCCCTCTGCCCTCCCTCCACCCCTGTGTGTGGCCTTGGGGCCAGGTGAGAAGAGGATCTCCAGGGCACTGCCCTTCCTGGGATGTTCCAGTTATGATCATTTCCACTTTCCCAGCAGCAGCTGCCTCAGCCCAAAGCATCTCAAACAGCCCCTGCTATCTGTAATTATTTGCTGTTCCTCTCCCTCCTATCTCTCTTTCCAAGCAAGGCTTCATCTGCTTCTTTTGTGATTCCCAAGGATTATAAATGAGGACATTTATTTTATATTGCAGACAAATTTCTGTTTGGAGTAGTAACAATCACAAGAACAGGCAGTGGCTGTGAAAAGTCATTTTATTTTCTTTCTGAATAGCAAGTTTCTCATTCACCTTCCAGCCACTCTGAGAATACACTGCTCTTGAATTAAATGCATGTTACCAACAAAGAATCACAGGGTGAAAGCAGGGATTTCTGGTTGCTCTTGAAAACACATTTCACTGCTTCACAGCAAAATAAAGGGCTTAGAAAATATTGCAGACAAGCCTTTCTGTAGGGCACAGATTGGTATCACCCTCTCAAATGTCACAGAGAAAACCCTGCCTGCGCTGAGCCAACTCAAACACTACCCAGCTCTTCTCGAAGCCTCCAAATACCACCAGACCTCCAGAAGCAGAGCCCCCCCTGCCATGGCCAAGGGGGAGGTGTGGCAGCTCAGCAGAGGGAGGGCTCGGAGTGGCCTGGTCAAGCCACCACTGAGCTGGGCTGAACAGCACACAAGACATCCCTCAGCCCAGCACACACCGGTGCAGATGAACCAGAGCAAATATATGGGATGGTTTAAAATCCATCTGTGTCCATGTCCAGGCATGAAATGACCTTGTGTGAGACTGCCTGGTTAATAAGGAAATGACTTCAGAAATATGTTTCCCACTGTCTTCATCTCTCTTTTTCCTCCTCTATTTTGGCTCATTCCAAACTTGGAAAGAATTTGTTGCCAGAACAAGGTTTTGCCAGCTGCTGACCAGCTCTGCTGGGGGATTGGGGCAGCAGAGAGGGGGTCTTGAGGGGCCTGAAATGCTGTCTGGGCTCAATCTGCCTTTGGCTTCAACCAGAGTTGTCACCCAGACTGTCCATCCTCAGGCTGGACTCTGGTGTCCCTCTGAAACGTGTGCTGCAGAGTTTTGCATTGGAACACACAGGAAAGAGGGAGAGGGACTGTTCCAAGGGCCCGGAGTGACAGGACAAGGGTAATGGCTTCAAACTGCCAGAGGGCAGGGATAGATGGGATATTGGGGAGAAATTCCTCCCTGTGAGGAGGGAACAGCCCAGAGAAGCTGTGACTGCCCCATCCCTGGAAGTGTCCAAAGTTAGATGGGGCTTGGAGGAACCTGGGCTGGTGGAAGGTGTCCCTGCCCATGGCAGGGGGTGGAATGGGATGATCTTTAATGTCCCTTCCAATCCAAACCAGTCTGTGATTCAATGATTCTCTGATATAAAAGTATTCCATGTGCCAGCTCCCAGCCAGAGAATTTGGATTGTGAACAAGGAATGTTCTCCTCTCACAGGCTGCTCAGCAACTGCAGTGGGAAATCACTTCTAGAACCTCCACAGTGAGTGATTTCAGAAATGTGAGAAAATAACAATGTGCCCACGAGCGATGTGTGAGCAGAGCAGGAGCTCCACGTGGGGAAAAGCTTTGTGTAAATCCTCCCTCTACCTCTGCCTTCCAGAGCTTCATTTCATCTCCTCAGACATGAGCAGCTCAGGCAGCATCCACCAGCAGGAGGGAAAATGTGGAAGAACCCCCTGTTTTGGAAGGAGCAGCCAACACCTGCTGTCTGTCCTTGTTGGATTTGGGAGCTGGAATTTGGGGACTGTACATGTTTCTGTGACCCTGAGGAGCAAGAGCAAAAAAAGGCTGTTTGGCCTTCTCTGAGCATGTGAGACCAAGGGCCAAAGCAAAGTGGGAGGTGATATTTCCCAGAGACTCAGGAGAGGCCTTGCCCTCCAGCCTGACCTGGGCACTGCCCTGCGATGGGACTGATCCCTGTGCTGCAGGAGATTGTTCAGCAGAAGAGGCCTGGACTGAAAGGGTTTGCACAGTGAGTCCCCTCCAGGCATGAAGAGCTGCTGGGCACTGCCCTGGTCAGCTCCCAAGAGTGTACCCACAGCTCCAGGGAACAGGTCCAGGCACCCCTGAGCACCATCAGTGATCCCTTGTGATCCCTGTCTGCTTCCAGCTCCATCCTCTATTCTTGAAGAAGCAGAATTTGCACTTAGCTTCTCCCAGAGTTGTGATACTCCTCAGAGAAATGTTTGAAAGAGTTGCTGAGCACTGTCTGACTGTTTGGTCCTAGGAAAACCCAAACTTTAACCTGCTGCAGCTCCTCAAGATGAACTTCCCTGATACGTTTATGTGGCACCAGCTTTCTCTGAACCCACAGCTGTCCCTCCTTCACTGCCTCTCCCTGGCTCAAGCAGGAGGATTTGTGGATATTTGGGTGATGAAAGACAACCTTGAGTCCCTCCTGGCATCTTCACTCCAAAAGCTGCCACTTGAGTGCAGAGATTTTCTCTCAGCTGCTGCAGTGAAGGGTCACAGGGACCTGTCCTGGGCTGAACCATTTCAAGTTATTTTACCTGTGATCATCCTCTGTCCTGGGTTAACTCCTCTTTGGCAGAGCCCTCAAAAACCATCTTTTGATTGCACAACAAAAAACAGCCTTTTTTTGTTTAGAGGGCAGGGGGAAGGTCCTGAGGCTTTAACTGAGACTCAGAGGAAAGGGAGCAAACTGTGAGCTGAAAATGTGTAAAACCAGACTCAAGCAGACCTAAGACCAAGGAGGAAGAAACCCTCACCATGAGCATTGTTCTCCTCTTGCTGAAGGATTCTGGGTGATGGCAAATTGCCACAACCTCCTCTGGATTCCCCTGGGGACCCTGAGGGTCCCAGTGTTATCACAACCCCAGAGCACAGGCACTGGGGAATATTTATGTAATATATTTACCCATCTTATTTAGAAGGCTTCTTTATATTAGTTATCTTGGTCTATTAGATTACTAAAACACTATTTAAATGAGCAATAAATTCTTCCATCTGTGTGTAAGATGTGTTTCCTTTTGCTCACAATAACCTTTGGCTGCAGCAGTGGGATTTCAAATCCCTCCTGCAGAAGGTGAAGGGATCCTACCAGGAGGCCCTTTGAAGTCAAGGCACATTCCAGGCTCAATCTGCTGAGCTGGACAGTTCTGCCCTGGGATTGCTCCCAGTTTGCTGCTGGTGAAGTGGACAAGGTGTTAATAAGGTCAAGGAGCCCAAAGATGAAAGGCAGGGAGTAAGTGGCAATTTCCAGTGGCGGGAGCTGGTTAAGGGCAGAAGATTAGATGTTCCCAGCCTGGCACAGGTCTCATGGGATCAGCTCACCTTGGCTTTATCAGTCCCTTAAGGTGTCAGTCAGGAGAAGGTGCCCAGGACTGGCTTTGCTGTGGATCCCCTGGGTGACTCTGAGCATCTTTTTTGTGCAATGCCTCAAATGGACTTGCTTGTGTCCTGCCGGAGCTGGGCAGGTTGGTGTGTCCTGCCAAAGGGCTGGAAATGCAGGGGGTGTCAGGAATAAATGGGATGTGTGTGTGTGTGGGGGGTGTGTTTGTGGAGGGGAGTTTGAAGGTTTACATATTGATTTGGGGAAAGACACTCCTCGCTTCACGTCCATAGAACACCCAAAAACCCAGGGTGGGGCAGCCACAGCTTCTTCCAGCCATAAGGTGTGCTGTGGCCACAACTGAGCAGGAGTGCAGCAAGGACTCCAAATGGAAGGTTTAGGTGGGATATTGGGAAGGAATTCTTGGCTGGGAGGGTGGGGAGGCCCTGGCACAGGTTGCCCAGAGAAGCTGTGGCTGCCCCATCCCTGGAAGTGTCCAAGGCCAGGTTGGACAGGGCTTGGAGCAACCTGCGCTGGTGGAAGGTGTCCCTGCCCATAGGAGGGGGTGGAACTAAATGATCTTTAATGTCCCTCCCAACACAAACCATTCTGTGATTCCATGATTCCATGAATATCATAAACACACACAGGGTGTGTCCCTGAGTGCTGCTCAGCAGGTGGGAATGAGACAAGGATTTCCTTGAGTCACCAGAGAGCTTTCCCTAAGGAAACTCAAAACAAGCCAGAGAAGGGAGGACCACAGTCCTTTATCTGAAATAAATCTTGATTGAACCCATTCCTCAGCCTCAGTGGTGAAGCAGTGACAGCTACAGCACCAACACCTGTGTGCTTCTGGCAACACTCAGTCGGGGCAGAGGATGGGTTTGTAACTTCTCTAAATCACTCTTGGAACTGGGGCTTCATTCTGGCTGTTCCCACTTTGAAGAGGAAGCTCTGGGTACCATAAACATCAAGGTCACCTTTGGTGTGCACAGGAAAGGAGACAGGGCTGCACATCTGCAAATCCCAGTGACTGTCCTGAGGAATAAGAGCACTTGGATCCCAGGGGCAGCCTCTGTGCTTTAGGGTTGTCCTCAGGTACCTAAACCTCAGTGATGAGGAAATGTTGGTCTCCTGCCAGCCCTATTTGTCCCCTGCTGTGACAGCAGGCAGTCAGTGGGGTCTAACTGGATGGGACCTTAAATCCCAGTTCCATTTCTTAGTCTTCTGGAGTTCTGCTGTCACCTGAGACACTTCCTCCAGGCCTGGTGACAGAGGGCTTTGAGGATGGCTCAAATTTTATATATTTCATATCTTTTCTACATTTCCTATAATTATATAATACATATTTCTATTACTACCTATTTATATTTTTATATATAATTATATCATTATATATATAGTAATATATTTATAAAAACGATATTTTTAAAAAATCACAATGCGAAAAGCCAGGATTGCTCCAGGTGGGTGTATTTTTGGAGCTGTGCTGCTCTGTATCGACACAATCCTCTTTATGGACTACGTGTGTGACTTGGGACAGCCTGCACGGGCTCCAAAGCAGAGGGATAAGCTGCCCTGAACTCTCCCATAGCTGCAGTTTTGCCGCAGAGCTTCATCCATTACCTGGGAGAGCAGCAGTGGAAGCCCCGAGTGACACCTCCGAGGGGGCCTGTTGTCTGTGCCTCACTTCTGGCTTCTAGAAAGGCAGTTGGACTGTGGAGTCTCTGGGAGTGATGGATAAATGACAAGCAATTTCAGGAGATAGAGCTGATGTGAGAGTGAGGAGCTCACTGGATGATGTGCTTGTCAGGAGCCTTCTCTGCTGCACTGCCGGGATTGCTCAGGGATACCCTCCCATGGGACAAGGCAGGGCTGCAGGAAACCAGCTTTTCCCTGCCTTTCCCAGGGACAAGAAGACCAACAGCGACAGGATCTCGCATTTCCCCAGCTCTCAAGCCCCCCAGACTCAGTCAGGCATATCCAGGACTCTACCAGAGCCAGGGAAGGTGTTGAGCTCCCAGGTCATCAGAGCACTGGTTATTAACGTGCGATTCCATCAAACACCTGATCTCCATCCAACACCTCGGCCCCTCCCTTCCAGATTTGAGTGATGCTTTTGGAGCAGCGGATCAAGAAGGCAGAGGAAGGTTTCACACAGCCGGGGAGGAGGAGAAACTGCAGATAAAGAAACTGAGAAGAGTTTTTCAGTACAGGAAACTGCTGCGCTTAAGCCTGCCCTGCTCCCACACTCAGAGCAGTGTTACCCCAGATTTACCCCCGTGTGAGTGGATGAATTAACTGACTTACCACATGATGGAGAGGTGGAATCAGAGGAACTGGCCTGCCTGCAGCTGATATCATCTCATTTTTTCAGACACTGGTCATCCAGTCTTTGGTGTTGACTTCAAAATGCCACATAAACCCCTCCACTGCACCAACCAGGCACCTTGTCCCAGGTGGGAGTGGGGCAGGGGGCTCTTGGCTGCACTGCCACGCTCAGCCCCTCTGCACTTTTCAAGGGCCCTCTGTCAGAGGGGTCTGTCCCACCCCCAGGATGGACAGGGACAAGTCCACTCCCTGGAGCAGAGAAAGGTGGTGAAGCCCTCGGTGAAGGTACCACAGCACTGGGGAGGCAGGTGGAGCAGATACGTTCTGTGCTCCAAATTCTGGTGGCAGGTGAACATCAGGGGAAAGGGATCCAGTTCATGGATATTTTGAGAACTGAAAACGCTTTGCTGAGAGGTCATGGACAGGAGGAGACACTGCTGGGGTCAGGGCATTTGCTTACACCTCTTAAATCTGCTGCATCAACTCTTTTTTCATTTGCTTGTTTGTTTCCAGGGATTTTCAGAGAACAGATCGGGGTGCTGTTGAAAAGGAGGAAGAGTCTTCATCTCTGTGAAGTTCTGTATTAATTGAAGGATTTAATCTTGACTTTTTAGATTATTTTTTATTTTTTTGCCAGTTGTAATAAATTCTCATTAAAATCACTGTGTGGATTTTCCATCAGGTGGCTCTGCCATTTGGCTCTCAGGGTGCTTTGTATTTCCTGCTATTTAATCAGTTCTGTTCACAGGCATTTTTTTTATCCCTTCAAGTTTACCTTCACAATTGGCTGTGCTGCACAGAAAAATACAAGTTTATTAAACAAGCAGGGAACTCAGGGGACCAAAGAAACACTGCAGCTGCTGGGGATCATTTTCAAAGTGTACATTACCCAGAGCAGCTCACTGAAAACACAGCATGGGGGGGAAACTCCTCACTGGCATTTCAGGAGCACAATGTGCAGCAGAGAAACTGGAGCCATCAGTGCAGACAGGGCTCAGCAGGACTGGGGGCACTGAAGTCCAGGGATATCTGGAATTGTCCTCTGACTCAGGTGTTTGATTTCCAACTGTAGGAAACTAAGGGATGTGGCTGAGGAGCTCAGTGCCTGCACAGGTTTTGGGCTAGAGACACATCCAGAAAGGAGGATTTGGAATGGGAATTAATTTGGTGGAAGTTGCTGGGGCTGTGTTGGGGGAGGAACTGCGGAGAGCTGCCTGTGCTGTGGTGCCAGGGGGGTGACCTGATTGTGACCTTCCAGGACCTGAAGGGGCCCTACAGGAAAGATGGAGAGAGACTGTTCCCAAGGGCTTGGACTGACAGGACAAGGGGGAATGGCTTCAAACTGCCAGAGGGCATGGTTAGATTGGATGTTGGGAAGGAATCCTTCTCTGGGATGGTGGGGAGGCCCTGGCACATGTTGCCCAGAGAAGCTGTGGCTGCCCCATCCCTGGAAGTGTCCAAGGCCAGGTTGGACGGGGCTTGGAGTGACCTGGGAAGTCTGAGCTCTGCTGAGGGGGCTGATGTTCTGCAACTTTTGCTTTATCCCAGTGCAGGGCCTGCCCTTGTTTGTTTGCATTTTCCCTTTTAGTCCCATTGCAGAGTGAAAGGGGGCTCTTGGGTTTCATTTTAACCCTCTTTCTCCCCCCACAGCTCAGCACAACCAGGAGTTACTTGTTTGCATTTGTTCAACAGGATGGGAACCTTTCTTATTCATAAACCATATGGGATTTGTTTGGCTTTGTTTAACAAAAGCTGAAATCTGAAGCTGCAGATACCCAGTGCCTTCCCACAGCACACACAGGCAGCTCATGGCCCTCGCTGACAACTCAAGCAGATCAATTATTATTTGCCAAGAGATTATTCATCCAATATGCCCGTTTTTCTCTGAGCAGTTTTCCTGTTATTCAACCAAATTCTCCTGCCCCATCAGCTGAATTCCAAACCTAACAGCTCCTGGTGCTCTTCAGTGTCGCAGCAAATGATTCCGTCTCCACAAAACTGCCTGTGGTCCAGGAGAGGAGGTGTTTGTACCACTGGTATTTCAGGAGACTCAGAGACAGCCCTGCCCCAAGCTGTGTCCTCAGCTCTGCTGAGAGACACAACCCTGGAGTTCTGCTGCTCCAAGTGCCATCAGATGCCCCACATTTTGGGGGGACCCAGGTCCAACCGCTACAGAAGAAATCTTTCAGTGTTGAGACCCTGAGGGACACTGGGAAGAAGTTCTCCCAGTTTGTCTTAAAAGCAAACAATCAGTTCTTTCATCCCGTATTGCTGGGTATAAATCCCACCTTCTTGCCCGGGTTAAAACACTCTGCTGGCAGTGGCTATTTTATTAACATCTTATATTTTTTACATTTTAATACTTAGTTCCATTTCTTGATTCATTTAGAAGCCCAATTGTCATGCAGTTAATGAAATAAGTAATATTTTCTCATTCCAAGGAATCTCGTTAAGCTAATTAGCATGCTCTGCTGGCAGATGAGGTTGATTTTACTCCATTAAATTTTGTGTTATTTATTTCTCCTCCTGTCTCCTCCCTCTCCATCTGAGGCTGAGGGAAGAATAAAACAGGGCTGAGGGTTAAGGTGACCGTGGCCACAAATGTCTCCTGTGAGAGGCCCCTGTTTGGCCCAGAAACCCCCGTTTAACTGAAGTGACAGCTCAGTGTCCCCTGTCCCGATCTTTTCCAGGTGCCAGAGGTGTTGGGGAAGTTCTCACTCTCCAGGATTTTTGCTGCCTGAAGATGTTCAGTCCAGTGTCGCTCCCCATGGAAAGGATTGTTTGTGCCTGCCCTTCCTTGTGGGGCTGTGCATAAACCAGCCCCAGATGAAGCAGAGGAACGTAGTTAAACTATGCAAAACTCTGTCTAGACACACTGGTTTGTGTTTGATTATAATTCAGCTGAGATCAGTCACTGACAGAGTGACATTAAATCAAACACACAAAAAATACCTGGATGCTGCTTCCTCCATGTGGAAATCAAAGCCAGTAAATCAATGCTGAAAGCACTCGTGGGGGGCTCTGACATCCTCAGATTTCATTTGGAGCTTCAGCTTCTCCCAAGAACCAGTTTGCAAAGGGGAGGGGGCAGGACCCAGCATGAGCTTCCTCTCCTTTATTCCAGTAAATTCCAGGACCCAACCTGAGTTTCAGCTCATTTATTCCAGTAAATTCCAACTGTGTTGAATGCATGCAGTGAGCACAGCACTACACAGAGCCAAGATTTCTTTGGCAGACCGATTTCAGGGGTTAAACCTTCCTCTAACACAAAAATCAAACACCTGCTGGGTGCACTGGGATCCTGCCCAGGCCTTCTACAAAAATGGCTGTGCTTGGCAGGAGAGTCCCATCTTTAGCATCTCAAATTAAGGGAGAAGGATCTTCTGAGAGGTCTCAGAAGGCACATGCAGGAGGTTCAGCTTGTCCCTGCTGGATGTATCTGCTGTCCTACACATGGAAGGATCAGAGCTGATGACCTCAGCCGAGACTCTGCAGAAGAGTCAGGGGTGCTCGGGGTAGGAGCAAACACTCCCCCTTTCCAGAGTAGTCCAAGGTTTGGTCATTCCTGATTCAGCTGCTGCTTTTCAGCCTCTCAAACATGGGGAACTAAGGCATTTTCACCCCATTTCTGGGGGGTTTGACCACAGCCCTTCACACCCCTGCATTGAGAAAGCTTTGAGCACTCTGAGATAACACCAAGAAAGGTTTCAGCTCAAATCCCCTTCCTAAGGCAGGCTGGAATTCCCTGTGTTGCTTTCCAGTGATATCCCTGCAACTGCCCAGCACAACACCCTGCTTTTTCTCTGTATCTGTTAATTATCACCATAGCAGGACCCTGACAAGGCCAGAGCATCCTTTGCCACTGCTTTAAGTCATGGAATCACAGCTGACAATTTTGCCACCCCTGAAGCTGGAAAATGTCACTCTGGCCTATGGAAATGATGAAGTAAATTCATATAACAATATTTCATAGGGGCTGAAAACCTGTTTCTCTTTCCCCTGCCCAGCTGAAAACCCATCAGTGTCCTCACAGGAGGAGCTGGGGATTTGGTCCAGAGCAGCTCCTGTCGGACATCAGCAGCAGAGAAATTCTGTTTGACAGTATTCTGATTTAATTTGATACAAAGCATCTCAGTCTGAATAAAGAAATCAGATAATCTCGTATAGGTCAAATATCTTACCCCAAACGCAAGGGAAAACTGAATGTCTTTTCAGAGAGCTGCAAACAGGTACTGGAATCACATCTCCCAGTGGAAAAGTGTTTGACAGAAGGTCTTAAGCAGGTCCTGCTTTGTGGATTGTTGCCAAGGAAATGTCACAGGGAGAGCAGGATCATCTGGGCTCACACTTGGTCACAGTACTGTCCTGCCCCACACTGACAAGTGTTTCACTGCTTTTCCTGCTTTTTCCTGCTTTGTTTTACTGCCCAGCCATTCCTGCTGGAAGTGCTGCCAACGTCTGCTGCTGGAGATGGCCTTGCATAAAGGAACCCCGTGGACTTCATGCTCTCACTGGGAAAGCAGGGGATGGGGTATAAAGCATTTAATGCTGTGCTGAAGAGGGTGGGAAAGGGAGGGACTTTTGCTCAACAGAACACGTTTTGCAACTCCCTGGTGAGGCAAAAGGGAAAGCACTCCTGAGCAGAACATCCCCTTCCCTTTGGGGTTCATTACAAGGGTCCTGCAGGCCACAAGCAAGGAGAGTAATGAGGCCCCAAGGAAGACATTTCCTTCAGGGTATTTTGAGGTTTCTTGAAGATTAAGCTCAAGGTTTTCCATTTATCATGGAACTAAAAAGAGGTTCCTGTTCCTGCTGGTATTGAAGCACAGAGACCAAGGACCTGAGGGAGTGGCTGGAGCTGTGTCAGGGCAGGGTCAGGCTGGATCTCAGGAAAAGATTCTTCCCCCAGAGGGTTTGGATGATCCTCTGGGGCACAGGGTGGGACTCTTGGGGGTGGCATTGAGCTCCTGATTCTGGTCACACTTGTGTGCTGGAGAGAAAGGTTTGTCCTGATGCTTTCTGGGGCAACCCAGATGCAGCAGGGCACTGATGGGCATCAGTCACAGATAAAGTAAATTATGTTCTAAAAAAATTATATGATATTTATTATTATCTATAATATATATTATAGTCTATATATTACCTATTATATATAATAGATATTCTGTCATGTTATATTATTTTCTCACTCCAGTGCTGAGGAGGAAGCTGTGTTTACTCTGCTCCACACACTCCATCATCATCTGTCAGTAATTAATCCCCCATTAGTGGGAAGTGTTAGGGATCCTTGCCCTGCCAGAACACATTTCTCCCTCAGCTCCTCTTTAGCCAGAGCGAGCAGAATCATATTGGCAGGGTGATTAAGGATTATGAAGAGGAGACATTATCATCTCTAAATAATTGAATGAATGCACACTTCACATGAATTGTGTGTAAAATCAGCCTGGCTGCGTGTTGGGAAGGAATTCTTTGTTATCACATTTATGGCTCCTTTACTGCCTTGTGATAGCTTCAGGTAGGACCATCAGAAAGGCTTCAAAATGTTATCATAATTCACCACCAAAAAGTGCCATTAGTGCAGATTTAGTGACACTGCTCCTGGGGTGATTCCTGCTGTTCCAAGACAGATTTTGAAAAGAGAATCAATGCCCCCAAGAGCCCTGACCTCACAAACTGCCCTGCTCCAGGATAGCCAGGAGTTAAAAAAGGGATAACCTGGGCTGTGCAAGGAATTCCTTGAGCACTTCATTGATCAAACCCAAACAAATCACGGGAATAAAATGATTATTTCCAGTCCAGATGGAGCAAGACAAAGCCAGACAATTTTTTCTTGGCTAAGAGATAAATAAAAGAGATCAAAAGAGAAAAGAAAAAAGGAAAGAAAAAGGGAAAGAAAGGAAACAAAAAAGGGAAGGGACACCCAGGCAAGACAATGAGTGGGATTTCATAGCCCAGGTAGAGCTGGATGGA
>JAWWES010000220.1:0-21312 GCA_035583135.1 Lophotriccus pileatus | reverse complement strand
TTTTTTTTTTTAAGGAGAACGAGCGCGCCCCCCCCTCCCGACACCCCCCTCTCATCCCCCTCGGCTCGCTGTCTCTCCGCAAAGGGCTCCTCATCCCTGCCACAATTTAAGCTCTTTTGAAAGAATTTCTGGGGTTTTTTTCCACGTCAAGTCGGTTCCGTTTGAATCGAACGAGTCAAAAAAATAGGGGGGGAAAAAACGGGAAAAAAAAAAAAAAGGAATAGACACATCTTTGGGGGGAAACAAAAATTCCAAGCCGTCCGAGAAAAGCTGCCGGCAAGATCCAGAGGGGTGCAATAAAGTAGTTTCTTCTCCTTAATTTGGCTGCTCCGCTTGCGAACTCGCCCCACCCCGATCCGGCTTCGCTCCTTCTTCTTGAAGTCCTGGGTCGGACAGACTCGCAGGTAAGAAGTTAGAAAAATAAATAAATAAAAGAATGCTGCAGCTCTGCCTTTCCTACCTTCGCAGCTCCGGGGCTGGGAGATGTAATTAATTGCTCCGAAAGCTCTGACAGGCTTCAGCGGTCACCGTGAGCTGTAGCTGACTTTCTCCTGGTCACAAATTAAGAGTGATGCCTCGGGGAAGCTGAAGATGAGCAAAAATTATCTCGCTGGGGTCCATAACCGAGACCGGCCGCAAAAACAGCTTCTTTCCAAGCGCGTTTCCCCGCGAAGTTTGCCCGGGACACATTTGGCAAAGGTTTAGCACCTCTGTCTCGTTTGAAAAAGGAACTACAAAAGCCCATTGGAAAAGCGGGGTGTTAAACTGAAGAATGTATGTGATGGTGATTTATGGCCCTACAAAGTTTTTTGTTTACTTGAAGCAGACCCTAATTACAAGGGCTTCCAAAAAAAAAAGAGAGAGAGAGAGGGAGAGATTTCCCAAGCTCTGGGTCTGTCTGTAGCGGGTTTTCCCTCCCCAGGTCTGGGCGTAGTGGCCAGATGTGATTAACAAACATCTGGTCACTCGAGCTGCTTTTCCTTTTAGCATTTGACCGAAATGGGTAAGATCGAGACTCTCCAAAACTCGCCATAAAAGCCACGGCGATTGGGGGAGTCCCGACCTGAAAATATCAGGCTCTGAAAAACGTTCAGTGTTTGTTTTGGACGGGGAGGGGGAGTTGTCCTCGAAAATGGGTCATTTCGCTCAAATGCCGCTGCAGGGATGGAAAGGGAGGGCGCGATTCCGCTTGGGAACGTGGGATCAGTTGTGTTCTGTGGATCTGTGCTAATAATTTCTGCCTCCGATAAAAAAAAGAACCCTCTCCACCCTCCCCGGCAAAGGCCCGATGCGTGTTTTAAAAGCCAGTCAGGAAAACCTTTTATCTTATGGAGGGGTGGGGTGGGGAAACCTCGACGAAATCGAATTAAACCAGGAAAGTTTCTCTAAACAGATTTATATACTTGTGCTCTCTGTTCTCCTCTGGCTCCTTTCCCTTTCGAGCGAGGTAATAACTCACTCCCCGGGACAAGTTGCCAGATCTAAAAATGTCCTAGTACGTTGTGAAAGTGGAAAAGTTTTGACTCAGTGTCTAATATTTCCCGAGGCGAAGTGGTCCAAGGCAGGGAGCAGGAGCTCGGATACCCGAGCGTCTGCTTCGGTTTTCTTTCCTTTTTATTATGATCTTTTTGTTTGTTTAGTTCTTCTTCTGAAAATCGCTTTGCATTACATTTCCTCGGCTTTGGAATTATCTTCACTCGCCTCCAGCTAAAGCTGAAATTTTTTACCAAGCGCTTGATCTGTTGGCGAATGAAATCTGAGAAGAAACCGCAGGCCCTAAGTGGCCGTAATTTAATTGATTTTATCATAAATCACCAACTTCATGAAGAACCAAAGTTTTCATTGAAGTAAATTGATATTAATGGACACTTTCTGATCTCTAACCGTATAGATCCGTGTGCTGGCGGTGCTGCCGCTCCTGCTCTTTTGGGACAGGAGAATTTAAGGGGGGAGTTGGTGTTTTTTTCCACCCTTTCCTGTTTGCGTTTCTCCCACCCTCCCTAAAAAAAAACCCCGATTTTTATTCCCAGCGTGGGGAATCTGATTCCCGGTGTGGAGGTGGGGATTTGAAAGCTCAGCTCCTGGGTGAGGCTTATTTGAGCACCGAATTGATGGGTTTCTTTGGGTTATTCCCCTGGGTAGGTTGTCCCTCTGTCCAGGGGTTCGGTGGGCTTATTTTTGGGTTATTTGTGCCAAAACCCACGCGTGTCCCAACGTGGCCACCGCGTCGCTCTCATCCGTGTTAAAAATAGAAATAGGATTTAAATCCCCCCGCTCTCATCTACGTGCTGCGTGGAACTGCCGCTCCCGAATCCTTCCCGCCTAATTAAAAATTAACTAAGAGCTCGGGGTGGGTGGGAGCCCTTTGAGATGGTGATGAGGGTGCCCGAGCGAACCCCCTCAGAGCGAGGGAGGGTTTTAGCCAAGGGCAGCGGCTCGCGTGGGTGTTTTTGGGGGGTGTTTGCAGGGATGCCCCGTGCAGGGAGGATGCGGCTCGCACAGGTCTCTACAGGCGAGAAATATTCGGTGTAAACATCCCAAACCAGAGAAATATCATCCCTTGACATTCCTTTCTCCCTCTCCTCCGACCCTGTTAGTCTTTCTGAATTATCAGAGGGAAGCAGGTAAAATGGAACTCATTTCTTCTCCCAGGTCCCTTCTCCCCCATGCCCAGCTCGTTCTCCAGGGCCAGCCGGGGCCCGGATTCAGGCGAGTATCCAAAAAAAAAAAAACACGAATTCCTTCCTTTCCTCACAGAAAAGGCCACGGCGGTGGCGTGGGTGCCCGGTCCTCCGGGGGGCGAAGGAATTGCAGTGGGAGAAAAGCTTTGAATCCCCATATTATCCCTCCCTTCCTCCCTCTCTCTCTTTCTCTTAAATATATATATATTTTTCTTTTTGAGGAGGAGGGTTAAAATGGGAAGAAACAGGAGCCTGGATGCCCTCGTAGGAACCCCCTCCTGGGTACCGGGGCCAGCGGCGGCTGCCCGGGGGGCGAGAAGCCCACCCCCAGGGTCTCCAGGGGAGGCAGAGAAGCCCCTCTCCGCTTTCTCTGTCCCCAAAACCCGTTATTTCCCCCTCGTTTTCCATCTTCTCGGCCTTCTTGCTGGATGCTGAGGCTTTGGGAGCGGTGCTTGCTGCAGGCGCTTTCCTCATCAGAGTCCCCTTCGCCTTCGGGTTCAAAGAGAAACAGCAAAAAGAAAACTAAAAGTAAAAATAATAATTAAAAAGTGTGAAGCAGCCCGGAAGGTCCCAAAGGCCCAAAGGTCCTGCGGCAGCGAGGAGAGAGGGTAGAATCGCCTGTCCGGCTACCCGGGAAGTTTTGGGAATTTGCTGATGGGGGAATCAGTGGGACTGGAGGGGGGAGCCGCTCATTTACCAATTCTCGAGAAAATGGGCAAAAGGTTGACGTGTCTCGGTCACGTGAGCGCATAATTCAGGCTATTATTTTGGCATTTGGAAGGCGGAGGGTGGGGGGGGAGGAGAAGAAAAGTGGGGATGGTGATTCCCAGCCCCTCTCCGGGAGCTGCTCCCAAAATAGCTACTTGTGGCTCGCTGATAACGCCCCCTCTCCTCCGATGTCCCCCCCCCAAAATCGCACCTCACCCCTCTCTGGGGCCGGGAGAGGTTTTTGGCAGAGGGGTTCTGGAGGGGGGGTGTCCGTGGGACCCAACCCGGGGGGTGTGTGAGTGTTTCTGCCCGTTGTTGTTTTTATTTTGGGGTGGTTTGGGTTTTTTTTTTAAGACAATTCCAAAGCGCTTCCGCTGATTGATCATTAACCTGGTGAGTTATTGCTCTTCCAAGCAAAGGTCAGGGGGAGAAAAAGGTCTAATCTGTCAAGGCAAAGCCACTGCTCACTCAGCTTCATTTTGATTTCTTATCCCGACCGGCTTCTGTTTGGGGTTTCAGGAGGTCCTGGACCCTCCATAAGTCTCTCCTCCTCCTCGCAGCTCTCCCCTCCCTCGTGCTCTCTGGTCGTGGAACGGGAAAACCCAAACTCCTTCCCTTTAGACCAAAAAAAGGGCCGAGGGAGGGGGAGCGGCCCCCTGGGAGGAGGCGGTGGGTGCTGCGCCCTGTCCCGGGGGGCTTCAACCCACGGGAGGGTGCGGGAGGAGCGGGGCCGGGGGGAGCTGCACCGCCCCTGAGAGAAAAATTAATAGAGGAAAAAAAACCCAAATCAAAACAAAGAACACGGGGAGGGGGTGGGGGAAACCTCGCTCCATCCCTCCTCTGCCCGCACTGCGAGGGAATAAATTAAAAACAAAGAAAAACATCCCCCCCCTCCTCCCCTTGCCGGAGCCGTTATTTATTCCAGCTCCTCTTAGTTGTTTGTTTGTTTCTCTTTTCCCCTCCTCCGCTCCAAAGAAACGCGTTTTCCCCTCTTTTCTCCACCTCCTCGTGGCTTGCCCACTCACTTCTCCTCTTCCTCCCCGGGCCCGGCGTGGGAGGAACTTGCCAAGCCTCAGTTTGGGTTTGCTGAGCTCGCAGCGCAGAAAGGGAGCTTTGCTCTGCTCTGCTTTGCTTTGCTTTGCTTTGCTTTGCTTTGCTTTGCTTCATTTCCACCCCCCCTTCTCTCCACAAATCTCTGCGTGCGCTCAGCGGAGGGAACTGAGAAGCCCCAGCTAAGCGGGGAAGGCGGTGATGTAAGTGGAATATTGCCAGAGCTGTGTATTAAAGCCTGCGCGCATGTAATAATAATACTAATAAAAAATACAGCTACAGGCCGCCGACTAGAGAAGGTCACGAAGCATCCGCGGGTGATTTATGGACTCGGGGATGTTGTCACAAGCAGAGCAGGGGTGTGAGGGGAACATTTTTATTTGAGATTAATAACATCAACATACAGAACGGAAACAGGATTATTAAAGCGACTGAATGTTTCCCAAAACGAAAATATTTTTAAATGAGATTGCTTTTTCTTTCTCCCTTCCTTTCTCCCTTCCCGAGCCCTCCGTGCCAAAGTTGCGGCGATAAATCTCGGCGTGCCTTTAAAAATGTTTACGGCTCGAAACCGTTAATTCTGATACCAAATCACTGCTGTGTGGATGGTGTCCTCGAACACTATAAAGCATCCCCGTCCTCCCCCCCCCCCTTCGCGGGGATCCTCCGAGCGCATTGTGGAAACACACACACACACACAAAAAGAGAAACATATTCTGAATCCTCAAGGATTTTTCTGCCTTTCAGGAAAACGGCCTCATATTTTCCCTACTGTTTTATCGTTGTTAGCCTCAAACTAATTAACTGCACGTATTTAATCTCTACAAAGCCTTTAACTCTGAAAGAACCGGCAGAATTTAACCAAAAGCCTTCACGATACTCATATTTTTATTTTCTATTTAAATTGTGTTCAGAGTTCACCACCAGCCATGGACAAACCGCCCACGGGTCACGCCGAAGTGTTTCCACCCCCAGAACATTTCCCTTGCCGGGAGGGGGTTGAACGGAGGGAAGGTGGAAGGAAACACCGGAGAGAGAGAGAGAGAGAGAGAGAGAGAGAGGGGATTGCATCAAACCTACAGAAATAACCTGGTGCCCCCCGGCCCGATGAGCTTGTTGGGTTATCAGTGGCTGGAGAGCGGAGCAGTCCCTGGAAATGCGGGGCTTGCTGGGGTGGGAGATAATCTCAGAGGAAATGCTGGGGCTTTTGTTCATTAGAGCCTATCTTCTCCCCACTTCCACCCAAAGGTCTCCCTCGATGATGACTCCCCTTGGCCACGCTTTCCTGACCGAAGTTTCATACTTCTTCTTCTTTTTTTTCCTCCCCCCCCCCCCCCCCCCACCCCCTCAGTCCTTCTCCTTCCTCAAAGTCCATCGCTGCCTCGAGTTTGCTGGACCAGACATCCGAGAATTGGTGAGTTTTGCTGAATATCCTACCTGGTCCCTGTCTGTGTGTCCCCGGATCTCCCTCCGCGTCAGCCTTGGAAGCCATTCCTGCTCTAAAGTCCCACAACGTGACTTTTTTTTTCCCCTTTTCCCTCCCCTCCACCAACCCCAGAACAAGCAAAAGCTGCCCTGGATTTCAGCTGAGTATTTTCCTTTTGCTACTGGCTTGTCTTTAAACTTTGTGATTTATGGCCGTAACTTTGAGGGAGTGTTTTAGATGGAAGATATTTCCTGTACTCCCTTTGAAGGGAAATCCAGTCAGATTGCAACATTTGCTGCTGATTTCATGAGGAGTGCGAGGGAGTTACGGTTTAAAGAAAAATAACCTGCAACCAAAGCAAAAAAAGGCAATACACTGGGAGCCTAAAATAACTACTTACAGGAGCTCAACATAAAAACGTGCAACGACCTCCTTAACAGGGATCTTTTCAGCTGGTTAAGGTTAAAACAAAATTTGGCACTTCAGAGGAGTTCCTTGCAGAGTCCGAGGTACTTCTGATTGTCCAAGTACTCTAAATAAGTCAGTGGAGATCCATATTCAGAAATCTAGAGAGCACTTCATCTACAGAGAAGTCTTTAAATAGTCCACTACTGTTTTTCCTCTTTCCTTCCCTGGGATTTCAACGCCAGGGTTCCAAAATAGGAACTGTCTCGTAGCAGAAGATTTATGTTGGAGCAGTTCATAAAAAGCCAGATGAAGTGGGGGAAAAAAAATAATAAAATCGCAATAATGGTGTCCCCTGGTCGAAACCCTCCCATCTGGGATCTGAACGCTGCAGCCAGAACAATAGCTGGAAACACCGTAATCCTTGGGATAAGATTTTATCCATCACCTAGAAAACCTTGGCTGGCCGACCCAGAGCGAGTCCTCTTAGAAGTCAAATGTTTACTTGGACATCCTTCTTCTTCTTTCCAGAGTTCTCAGCCTAAAGGTGCACACACAATTTTTAAAATAAATAAATAAATAGTAATAAAAAAGAGGAGTTCAAAAAAAGGCGATGGAAGCCCCTCGACGGGTCGTACCTTCCCAGCAAAGTCCAAAGAGCCTTTGTGGTCCCTCTTTTTCTTGCTTTGCCAAACGTAAATTCCACCCCCACCCCCCCACCCCAAACCCACCCCCGTCAGCACTTAAGGCGGTGGAATTAAAGGAGGGGAGATAATTGCGATGTGAAACAAAAGTAACACTCCAAAAAAAAAAAGTGCAGACACCTAAATTCCTCGCCTTGCCTTCCTCCCACTCGCCGGCCCCTCCTCGTCACGGACTTTCCCCCAAAACGCCGAGTTGGTGCTCTCGGCGGCCGCGTGGGAGCGGGGAGAGAAGTAAATCTCCCGTGGCGACAGCACGGCAAGAGCGGCGTTATTAATAATAGCAATAATAATCATCTTTATTGTTCAACACCTCGCCGCCTCGGCCTCCCCCGAGGCCCGTTCGCCTCCCCCCGGACCCCGCAGTCGCTCCAGAGGAGCCCCCCGGGCGCGGGGACCGCAAACTTTACGCCGAAGTTACGCGGAGTTGCAGCAACAGCGGCCTTTCCTCCCCCATCTCCCCTCCGAACCCCAGGACTGGCGGGTCCCGTCCCATCCACCCCCCCCCCAGGGCCCCAAAAAAGGGGGTTCGGTCCTGGGGGGGCTGCGAGGAGCCAAACGCAGCCGAAGGGCCCGAGGGGGGGGTTGGAAGCATCAGCTCTTGAAAGAGCCGCGACCGCCGAGGGGAGGGGGGGACACCGTGACTCTGTCGAAACGGTTTATTAGCATAAATTGACACCTAATTGTTAAACACGTGAATCAAAGGACAGCTTTGCTATCTTTCTGCCTAGGCCTCTGTCCACCACGTCTGCAATTAGCATAATTTTTCACTAGTGACGCTGTTCGGGAGGCTCGTTGGCTTTGCCCGGCAATCCGAACCCAATCTTTATTTTTAAATACCCCCTCCGCTTTATCCCCCCCAAGCCCCCCCCCCGCCCACCCTCCAACTCCCCCGTAGCCTGGATTCTTTTCGTTATTATTTTAATCCCAGCCAAGCATTGCATAGTTAAAAGGGGGGTGGTGGGGGGGGGGTGTTGTGTTCAGCTTTTCTTTCTTTCTTTTTTTTTTTTTTTTCCCTTCTCCTTTCCCTTCTTCCCCTTTGCTGTGGTAAAGCAGAGGCCATTGTTATCAGTGAGCAGCGCGTACCAGTCCATAGGGCAACTAGAATCTCAGGGTTTGTCCATTCAAAGCCCGCAGCTTTTCTGCACATCTTGGAAGCTGGAAAGCATCTTGATTTTTTTTTTTTCCTCCCCTCCCTCCCCCAAACGGAGACCGAGAGACAATTTGAGCTGCCGTAACCGAAAGCTCCACTGGCTGAGCCCCCTCCCCCTCTGTTTTGGCTTTTTCTTTTTTTTTTTTTTTTTTTGTTTTTTTTTTATAAAATATCCATGCCTATGCCGGATTTTTTTCCTCTCTCTCGTATATTCCTGTAACGTTTTTAAAGGAAGGGGGTCATTCCTTGCTTATTGATTGCGTGGATGCTGGATGTGAAAATATATTATGTCTGCCTGGGCTTTGCTCGTCAGAGACTAAGGTAAGCCGGACTCAAATAGGCTATCACTTTGTGAATGGCGGAGTATATGTCCCAATGATTTATGACCATATGACTCCAATCTCGGTTCAAGAAGAGTTCACAAGCTTTAAGCTTCCTTCCACGCAGAGACTCTTTTGCAGCCCTCATCCAGGGCCCTTTTCCACCCCCCTCCCCGCGTCCCCCCCCTCCCCGCTTTACAACTGGGGAGTTCTGGTTGGGGTGAAGCTCGCCGGTGGGGGAGGGAAGAGGGAAATTTTAGGAATGTCGCTCTATTTTTCAGGCATAACCCAGCGCGAGGCAGTCGCTGCGATTTGAGCTCTTTCCGAGCGGCCGACCTATTGTTAAGGGCAGGTTTAGAATATTTATTATTAATAATAATTTATATTAAAAGCGGGGCTATGCCTGGCTTCTCCGGCGCTGGGAAATGTACCTTAGGAGGGGGCGGGGAGGGGAAAGACGCTGCTCTTCTTCACAGACACGCTCAGGTTGTGAATTTAGGATTTCCAACATGGAGGGGACGGCTTTCCAGCAGAATACCTCTGCCTTAGCTTCCTTTTATCTTTTTCCCTCGAACGCCTGATTTTTTTCCCCCCACGAGCACCCTCCTCCCCGCAGCCCTTTCCCTCTCGCACCTTCCCCCGATATCTACTTGTTTGGCTTTGATTTTTTTGATTTTTTAATTTTTAAATGTCTCAAAATCCTGGCACTCCAAAGTTGCAGGCGAAGAGTTTGTGGTTAAACGTTACCGCTCGCGAAGTGAAACTTGGAGCGTGGCGAAGCAGCCGGCGCGGATCCTGCCCGGCTTTAATTGCGACGGGAGATCATCGAATATTTATTATTCCGCCTGAGAATGTATTTTTTTTTTTTAAAGCAATCCCTTGGAGTAAATAATTAGGATTGCGGCCGTCCCGGGCGAAGATAAATGAGCGGCATTTGTGAGGCGCTGAGAGATGAGGTACAAAGCAGATCTGTGGAAGCCACGAGCCAGGGAGCTTTTTGGGCGCAGGGGGTTGTAAATTTATTTTATGGACATTAAAAAAAAAAAAAAAAAAAGAAAGAAAAAAAAATAAAGAAAGAGAGAAAGAAAACAAACCCCCAGATCATCGATGTTATTTTTAGCTGCTTTAGCTGAGCCTCGCAGCTCTGGTTTGGGTTTGTTTTGTTGTTTTGTTTTGCTTTTTTTTTTTTTTAAAGAAAACCTTTGCCAGACAGGAAGGCCTTGGAGAAATTCCCACCTCTGCCCTCGTAGATATTTTCAGCAAACCTATTCATAATAAAGGCACTGCTGTTTGTTAATTAATTCACAGCTCCTCGGCTCGGGCGGCGAGGAATCTACTTTTTAATAAGACATATTTATCACGGCGAGGAAACCAAACGAGAGTAACTCCCAGCAAGGGCATCCTCCTCTCTGTAGACAATAATACATCTCCGAGGAAGAGACAACACAGATCTGGGAATGCAGCGAGGATTTAATCAGTGTGAAAAAAAAAGCCGAGCAGTCCCTTCGTGGACACGTTGTCTGAGGCCGTGGCAGAAGCAAACGGAGGGTTCATATGACGTGCCATGAGAACGCAGCAGTCAGGGAAAGGAGGGGGAAAAAAAAAAAAGATGTTATTTATTGTCGAGCTGCCGCTTCTGTTAAACCCCGGCACTCAGAAGTATCGCATTAGACTTTATCTCCGCAAGAGTTTATTTTATTTTATTTTCCAGAATGAAAGGGCCCAGATAAAATTAAATATACAAGAGATACAATTAAATATACAGTGGAGATCAATGGGCAAACAAAATGCACGGTGGCTCCTCGCAAACTCTTGGCTGCAGAGGGAAGTCTCCCTGCCTTTTTAAAATCAGTGTGCTGCTTGATTGAGCCTCACTCATCAGATTATTTTCAAATCAAGATAGTTTTACTATTTTTGAGGGTATTTCTGCTCTGTCTTTATGGTAGAGAAAGTTTATTCTTTGAGGAAAGAAAAAAAAAGAAAGAAAGAGAGAAAAGAAACGTAAAAAAGGTCAGAGAGAGAAAGGGAAAAAAAAGGAAGGTTTCATTTTGTAATTTTAGGCTTTGGAATGGGTTTTTTAGCCTTTTTTTAGAGCGTGGATTGAGGGAGGGAGGAATGATGAAAAAAATCAAAGGAGTAGAAAGTTAAGAGCAAATGGCCTGGTGACGTGTTTGTTTTCCAAGGGGAGTTAAAAAATAACAGCAGCAACGGAGCTGGTTTTGGAATCAACATCTCGCCAATGGCAGTTCCAGGTTCGGGACTGATGAGCACAAAGCCATGCAGGCATGGAGGGGTTTGTTTTCTAAATACAACCTGTGCTTCCAGAGGCACCCACGAGCAGGCCAGAGGCAGCACGCTCTTGAATTCATGCCCCTGCTCAAATCTGCTGGAAATATTTGCACTGAATTCCAAAGACATTGGGAGTTCCTATGTAAACAGCAAAGGAAGCCAACTGTGCCAGGACAGTGTTACCTGGGTAAAACATATTGACTGTTTGCTGCCTTAGGTTTAAAAACAAACAGACCAGACAGAGGCCCTGTAATAAACCTGCCAGCCTCCTAATTTCGGGAGGTGTAAGGTCTTGCCGCTTGCTATGAGTGTGAACGGCTGATTTGAACAGGTCAGGGGTAAGAAAGCAGGACCTTCATCCCTTTCGTGCTTGTGGCCAGCAATTATCTGTTCTGCACCCCAATATCTGTGTTATTTTTTGTGTTCTCCGGGCGTGGAGGGGAATGTGAGCACATGACACAGGTCTCCGTGGATATACACACACATCTGATGGGCAGCATGTGTGGGGATGTGTAATTGTGTAGAAATACAGGAGGAAATAGATGTGTGTGCAGATGAAACCACGTGTACCTTTGGAGCACGTTGTGCATCCCATCTGGGGGGAAAAAAAAAAGGTGCAACCAACAACCCACCAAACCAACCAGAAAAACTGTGACACCCCCCCTTCCCCAAAATCAGCTCAACACTTTGGCACTGTAACATTTGTTGAGCCTCCTCAGGCTGCACACAGGACGAAATCTGCTCCAAGCATCTGTTCCTCCTGTTCTGCGGGACCCTATTCATGTCATGGGCCTTTCAGGCCCCAAGATGGATTCATAGGCCGGGTACTATTATTGTGTGTTTTCTCCTAACCTTTCAGGTCAGCTTCCAATAGACAGCTGGAAACGGCCTGTCACGTGGCCTTGGGGTGCCAATGTTCTGCCATAGGGCTGTCAAGACCCTGGTAGCCGGAAAAATCGTTTTGGGGAGCCCCAGAGATGCAGAAGACAACGTACTACGACGGCTCCACGCTCTTTGGGGGCTACTCCTACGGCAGCGCCAATGGCTTCGGCTACGAGGGTCCCCAGCAGCCCTTCCAGGCGGCCTCTCCCATGGAGAACGACTTCCAGAGGTCTGCCTGCTCCCTGCAGTCTCTTGGCAACACGGCCCCGCACGCCAAAAGTAAAGAGCTGAACGGGAGCTGCATGAGGCCCAGTTTGCCCCAGGAGCACCACCCGCCTCCCCCCGTGTCGCCGCCCCCCAACCCCGCCGCCAACAGCACCGGCGGCAGCAGCAATAACCAGCCCGGGGGCGGCAAAAGCGCCCCCGGCAAAGCCAACCTCAGTGCAAACGCCAGCCTGGCCAAGCAGATTTTCCCCTGGATGAAAGAGTCGAGGCAAAACTCCAAGCAGAAAAACAGCTCCCCCAGCACAGGTACTTGGTGGTGCTCTCGTGACCCGTGACCCGGCCAAGGTGGGGGAAGACGCCGCTCAGGGTGGTCCGGCTTGGAGGGAGGGGAGGATCCATGGAGGATCCATGGAGGATCCATGGAGGATCCTGGCACTGGGCACGAGCCAGGCTTGGCCCAGCGGGGTGGTTGTACACAGGTGATGTCCCACCGTGCAGACACAGGTACAGGAAAACGGGCACCCAACTGCTCGGCCTGGAGCTGCTGGAGCTGTTTGTTCTCCTCCCACCTCCCTGCCCCCAGACACGACAGGGAACACGGTGTAGGTGTGCACAGGGAGAGCATATGCATAAACAGATGCACCTTCCTGCAGGAAGACACACCCAAGCCTAACACGCTCCAAAAAAACCCCCAAATCACGTTGGGAATATCACTGTTTTGACGAATAAGTTCATGTCAGCTTCGTGGCACACGCTCCATCCCACATTGATATAATTTATCTGTTGTATATCACGTTTCTCTCACAAAAAGGTGGGTGCAAATGAGATCTGGGGTTTAACGACGCACACGCGAATATTTGTGTTGCACAAATACGAGACACAAGCTGTGTGTGTGAGTGTGTGTGTGTGTGTGTGTGCACTCACACCTCAGCAAACAAAACACCCCCCAGCACCGCCCTGTGTTGGTATTAATTGGCTTTGCAGCGACTGCCCCCCTGCCAAATATTATTTTCTCAAAATTATCTGCTGGAAATAATCGACTCCTAAATAAATGGCCCTGGAATCCTTTTCTACATGACATGATCAAATTTTCATAAACCAGGGGCAGCTTTGGAGAACAGAACTCTTAATAAATGACATGATTATGGAGTGCAGGCTAATGCGAAGGGGTGAGGGAAGGGGGAAGGGGGGTCGAACTCTTGTGCCTGTTCCAGGATTTATTAAGAAACGATGCATTCAATTTCTCCGTGTAAGTAATTATCTTTTATTTCATTTTGGGGGCCGGCAGAAACCTGCAGCGGCGAGAAAAGCCCTCCGGGCTCCTCGGCCTCCAAGAGGGCCCGCACGGCCTACACCAGCGCTCAGCTGGTGGAGCTGGAGAAGGAATTCCACTTCAACCGCTACCTGTGCCGGCCCCGGCGCGTGGAGATGGCCAACCTGCTGAACCTCAGCGAGCGGCAGATCAAGATCTGGTTCCAGAACAGGAGGATGAAGTACAAGAAAGACCAGAAGTCGAAAGGCATGGGCTCCTCCTCCGGAGGGCCCTCGCCCACGGGCAGCCCGCCCCAGCCCATGCAATCCTCCGCCGGCTTCCTCAACGCCTTGCACCCCATGAGCGGCAGCTACGACGCCCCCTCGCCGCCCTCCTTCAACAAACCCCACCAGAATGCCTATGCCATGTCGAGTAACTACCAAAACCCCCTCAAAGGCTGCCCCTCCCAACAGAAATACGCCAACACAGCCCCCGAGTACGACCCGCACGTGCTGCCGGGGAACGGGGTGTCCTACGGCACGCCCAGCATGCAGGGCAGCCCCGTCTACGTTGGAGGTAACTATGTGGATTCTATGCCCGCCTCTGGCCCGTCCCTTTACGGCCTCAATCACCTGCCACACCACCAGGCCGCCAGCATGGACTACAGCGGGCCTGCCCAGATGCCCCCGAGCCAGCACCACGGACCGTGTGAGAGCCACCCCACCTACACAGACCTTTCCACCCACCACGCTTCTTCTCAGGGCAGAATCCAAGAGGCGCCCAAGCTCACCCACCTGTGATAGGGAGCCGGGGACGGGCTCAGGTGGAGCAGGTGGCACGGGAGAGGGGAAGAGGGCAGGCTCAGCTTCAGGAACATTTGTGTTGAGCTGTTTCCTTCCTTCCTCTGACAGGGATGTTTCCACCAGGTTGTTGTCGTGCTCGCTGTTATTATTCCTGGGTTTCATGAGGCACCCTTTCAGTGTTCACTGCCTAAAGCAGCTCTCTCTCTCTCTCTCTCTCTCTGAAGAGATATACCTCCTGTGTTTCAACACAAATGCTTCTGAAATGGGTTTTGGGGTAGTTTTGTGGGAATCTGGTGGGTTCGAAGCAGCAACGCCCCTCGTTTCCAACCCAGGCACATCAGTGGCAATTCTTGGACGACTGGAAAGGAGAAGAGTCAACCAGCCAAGCCTTTAGAGTTGGTGTCTCTGCACCCACATAAACATGCACACAATTAGAAGAGATTCACAAGGAAACTACCCACTCCTCTGGCTCCTCCTCAAGATCAACCTGTGCTTTCCTTTCCAGCCTTCAGAGGAGGGGAGTCCTTTTTCCACCGGGAAACTTCCCACTGGCCCCCGCACAAACCGCAAATATACACACCTGCCAACGCGTGGGATTCACGCTCTTCCCCTCCTCTCCCTGCTTCCCCTCTCGAAAATAATAACACTAAAAGAAAAAAAAGAAAAAAAATTAGAATAAAAGAGATCTAAGAATTACAAAGGGTTCGGGAAATAAGGTTTTGAAACGCCTAAACCCCCTCCCAACAACGAGAGCAGCCCAAAGAGAGGAAGAACGAGTTGACAGGTCTGAATATTTTCCCACCTTTTGCCTCTGATGACGTGAAGTTTGTAGTTTTTTGGGGGGGTATTTTTTGTCTTAGGGGTTCGTTAACAGAAAAAAGCAATCTTAGAAGTCCTATGCTTCTTTCCTCCTCTTCTCTTTGACCTTACGTGAAAACAGGGTATATTTGAACAAATGGAATGTCCTCCAATCGAAGCAGAAGTGAATGGATCACTAGTATTTGCTAATGCTTTCTTGTCTGGACATCTTTGTTGCACTTAGAGTTTACATATAATGGGTATTAAAACAACTTTGAAGGGCTTTCGTCCAGCTCAGTCGAGACGCCCTTCAATAGGTGTGTGTTCTGGTGAACATTCATATATATTTATTGGTTATAGCCAGTTTAAAATATTTTCCCTTTTTTTGTATTATTTATCCCCGATATTATGTATTTATATGAGGGAAAAAAAAAAAAAGGAATCAAATTGTACTTTTTTAGTATTTACTTGTTATAAAGGACATTGTGTTTCCTTGTCATTGTACAACAAGCTTATTTTAGTTATTGTAATTTAGACAGACCAGTAGTTTTATGTTACCTTCGTACTTATGAATAATGTAATTAGTTCTACTGGAGGCATGAGAGCAGAACCAGACTGTAATTGTATAGTCCTGAATTAGAAGAACTATAGCTAATCCTTCCCTCCCACCTCACCCCTCCTCTTTGGAGATCTTTCTTTGTTCTTACAGTAGTTATTTTATTTCCTCGCTTAAGGGTTGTCTGTTGAACAATTCTTGAATAAACTTTCTGTTATCAATTTTTATCTCGTCCTATCAGTCGGATTGAGAGGCAGAAGAAATATATAAATAAGTGAACGGATTGTTTGTAAGTGAGAAAAATAGCGAAGGGAAGGGGTGGATGGAGTGCAGGCTGTGGGTTTGGGGTAGATGTGCCAGGTTTGGGGTGAAACCCTGGGAATTGGGGGCAGGAGCGGCCCCGCCGCCCCCTCCGCGCCCCTGCGCGGCCACAAAGAGGGAATCACGTGGCGCCGGGGCCGGGATTCCATTGGGCCGGGAATGAAAACAAAGGAAAAGGATTCATTCCAAAAAAAAAAGAAAAAAAAAAAAAGGGGAAAAAAAAAAAAGGGGGGGAAAGGGGAGAAATTAAAAAAAAAAATCAAAACTCCAGAGTTTTCATGCGGGGACTTAGGAAGTGAAGAGAAATTTAATCTCTTAATTAATTAATACATTAATGTGTTATTTAATTATTAATAACGAGGATGTGCGGCGCACACACGTGTGCACACAGGCACACACATGTGCACAGGCAAACAGCCCCCCCAGGCCCCGCACACATCCAAAAACTGTTATTAAAAGGGGGAGAAAAGCCACCACCAAATGTTACATTATGGGTGGGAGCAAAAGGGAGAACAACCCTTTGCCAGCAGCGAAAGCAGATGGGATAATACCGTGAATAATTTGCCTTTTATGCTCCAAAGCCCTAAGAAAACTTATATTAAAGCAGCGAGGAGCAATAAAAGTTTTATGGTCCTGGAAAAGGGGCGAAGTGCTTGTCAGGCTCGAAATGTTTGTGTGGCTGAGGAGGACGGGATTGTCCCCTTCAGAGGAGAGCTACCGGCAGAAAAAGGCTGCAAAAGGTACCAAAAATTAGGGGTGGGCTGTGGAAATAATGTGTGTGTGTGTTTTGGGCACCTGCTTGCACAGCCGGGGCCATCCAGAGGCGTCCGAATGAACCCCCAGGTAGGAATGAGAAATGATGCCGTTCCTCCTGCCGGCTCTGCTCTCCCCTAATAAATGAAGTTCCAGATTAATAATTATAACCTTCCCGCAATAATAAATAACGGCAGCAGCGAGAGACAGGGCTTGTTTTTCTCCCCAGGACCGGGGCTGGGTTATGCCCGTCCATGCAAGGAGCAATTTACCATCCGGGGTTACTCTAATTTAAAAGCATAAAAGCGTGCAGGCTCTGATTGGGATCGCCTGGAAGAACAAGGCTTTGGCGTTGCCTTCCCCCTCACCCCCCCTGGAATGTATTTTTCCCGTCGCCATGTTGCTGGGTTCGTGGCAGGGATTCCCGAGAAATGGTTAAAATCGGGGGAAAAGGGTTAAAAAAAGAACCCCAATTCCGCGGCTCCGGCCGTGACACCTCCAGAGCTCGATCTCCTGCAACTCCTCCATCCCCGGCTTAATTTGTGCCGCTGCATTAAAGCAGCAGGCCCGGGTTGGTCTTACAATTCCTGCATTTCTCTCTCGTTCACTGACCCTGTGAATGTATCCCTTTCCCCTTGAACAGGAAGATTTTTTTGCCCTCTCCTGTCTCCTTGTGATGCGTGGGAAAAAAATTCCCTCTTCCCCCAAGAGGTTCTTTTTGCTTTTATTTTGTTTCTCTTTTCTCTCCCTCCCCTTCTCTTTTTATTTTTTTTCTTCTCCTCTTTTTATTTTTTTTCCTTCTCCTCTTTTTATTTTTTTCTCTCTCTCTCCTTTATTTTTTTTTTCCTTGCAACTCAGTGTGAGCAGAAAAGCAAGAGACAACTGTTGGGAGCAGCTGGAAGGAGTTTCCTTTTGCATCCCAAACTCTTCCATTTCATCCCAGCTCCTCAGCGACCCCTCAAAAAGGAGGAACTTTCAGCCTCTTGGCAAAGACCCCCAAAATTCCACTTTCATCCAAACAAGAAAGAAATGATGGGAAACCCACCGATTCTTTTTCCATTGATCTGCCGGGATGGAGTGGATTTGTGGTGGTTTTGATAAGGGCATTCACTACACAAAATATTTCAGGAAAATCTCCCTTTCATCCAACTGGCTTGTAATTTTTTTAAATATTATTATTATAATTATTATTTTCTTTACCTCTTTGCCAAACTGCTCTTCGGCCTCGGCTTCAGCTGCAGCTTTAGATTTATTATGTGTGCCTCAGAAGCCCTCACCACCCACACGGATGCTTGAAGTGACAAAAGTTTCCAGGCTTCTCCCTGGGTGAATGCAGCAAAACGGGAGAAACGGAGCTTGAACAAACAAACTCCAAACCAGCCCCTTTCGGCACCAGGAGGCTCCTTTTTGCTTTTCCCCCTGAAATTTTTACTCTCTGCGTTCGGATTGAACCTTCTAAACCCTTCTTGGGTTGAGGAACTCCTCGGGAAAAGCCAAATTTCTGTGCTGAGTGAGTCAGGCCGAGCTGTCAAAAGTCTTTGGAGGAAAAGATTGATCGTTCCTCTCTTATTTTCGGTTTGTGTTCCCGGGCACTTTAAAGAAAGGGGGGAGTGAGGGGTGGAAAAGTCTTCCTGGGAAATGACTTTTCATTTTATTTATTTATTTTGTAAACTCTGGAAGTGGCACTGTTTATTGGAGATGGGGGGGGGGGGGAGGAAAAAAGAGAGATAGGAAGGAAGAAATGTGATTTCAGAGATATCTGTGACCTTAAAACATGTTTGGCCTTTAAGGAAAGTGCAAAAGGTCCATTAAGTCCGGCTTTGGAAGGAGAAGGATTATGCTGTTCTTTAAAAGTAATTTAACCTGGTAAATCAGGCTGGTCTCACTATCCTTGACCTGAAAGCTCCCTTGATTTCCTAAGTGCTCATATCCAGGCTCAGACACAAATCCCTGGACCAAACCCTCACCTTGGCTCCAGTTTTCCAAGTTTCACAATGTATGGATGAGATGGAAACTCTCCCAGCTAGAGCCAAGATCCAGGGGTGGGCAAAGCCCCTTTTGCCAGGCCTGGTTCCCCCACCTGGGGCTCCAAACTCTGGGGAGCTCAGAGCTGGAGGGACCTGCTGCAGGCAGGGCAGGCAGGACAGGCAGGACAGGCAGGGAAGGTAGGGCAGGCAGCACAGACAAAACAGGCAGGGTGGGAAGAACAAGCAGGGAAAGCAGCAGGCAGGACAGGCAGGGAAGAAAGCAGGGAAGGCAGGGCAGGAAAGACAGGCAGGGAAGGCAGGACAGGCAGGGCAGGCAGGACAGGCAGGGCAGGCAGGGCAGACAGAGGCCGCCCAAGGAAGCCTGGCAGCATCGGGGTGGAGGTGCCCGGCGGTGCCTTTTCGAGGGGGATCTTCTCTGGCCTTTTTTCTCTCCTTTTTTAAATCAATTAAAGAAAATAAAGCTCGGTGTTTGCCACCAGGCCCCGCCTGCCATTGGCCGGGGCTCGCCACGTGACCGGGAATTGGCTGCAATTTCGCCCCAGTCTCGAGTTTAGCAGAGCCAGGTCCCCCCTCCGCCTGTATTATCAGCAATATAACAATTATAAAGAGCCCGAGAACCACCATCGTCACTGCCATAAAAAACCCGAGGCCCTCAGTTTTCTTTCCCTCTCCCCCTCCTCCTCCTCCCTCTCCCCCCCTCCCGCTTTTTAAACGCTGGGCCCTGGAAAAGCCATGAATTTTGAATTTGAGAGGGAGATCGGGTTTATAAATAGCCAGCCTTCGCTCGCAGAGTGCCTGACGTCTCTTCCCGCTGTCCTGGAGACATTTCAAACTTCATCAATCAAGGACTCGACATTAATTCCTCCTCCTTTTGAGCAAGCCGTCCTCAGCCTGAATCCTTGTTCCAGCAGCCAGGCGAGACCGAGGAGCCAAAAAAGAGCATCTCATGGCCTGCTCCAGCCCCAGCCCCCGGCTCCGGCACAGCCCGGCCCCTTGGCAGCGGAATTCCCTTGGATGAAGGAGAAGAAATCGGCCAAGAAAGCTACCCAGGCTCCATCCTCTTCTTCCTCTTCTTCCCCCCCATCATCTTCCTCGGTGCCGGTCCCTGCCGCAGGATCTCCTGCAGGTTCGTATCATGAGGGGGTGAGGGGGGATTTGCTGAAATCCGAGAGGATCCGAATAATAAAAAATCCTCCCCTCCCGCCCCCTGCCCCCCAAAAAATCCCTACCCGCCCCCTCCCCAAACAGACTTTGCCCCGCACCTCCCCCGAAACTGTGTCACGCAATAAAATACACCGAGCGAGGGACCCGGCCGGGGGACACGGGGGGGGGGGGGTTCTCCTGCCTCCTCCCCCCAAAAATAAAAGAGAGAATTGCTGTAACTTCAAGCCAAGAGGGAGACAGAAGGGGTCGGGGGAGCTGCGCTCCAGCGAGGGGATTTTGCAGCTGAACCACAGCTCTTTTCGCTCGACTTTCCCTCCTGCCCCCGCGGGTTTTCACAGCCCTCGGGGAAAAAAAAATAAAAATAAAAGAAATAAAAAAAAGAAAAAAGAAGAGAAAACAAAACCTTAAAGAAATGGGGACGGGGAGGAAAGAAAGACGGGTGGGTAACACGGGGGCTGCTACCAGCACGATGGGGAGGTGAAAAGGCGAGGGACGGGCTTTTCTAATTGCAGAATTAAATAATTGCACCCCCCAAATTCTCCCCGAGCTCCCCAGTAAAGGAGTAGCTTCTCTCCGAGGCGTTCCTTGGCCAGGGAGCTCGATAATCCCTCTTTGCCTCGGGATAAAGTGTTAGAGACACAATTCGCCCTTTCAGTGTTTTAATTCAGGGTTCAGGTAAACGCTCGGGCAGGAGAAGGGCGGACACCGGAGCTCATTGGCCGGATAAAACACGAATAATGAAATCAAAGCCTCCGTCCCGAAACTACCGGGAAAGGGATAAAAAAAAAAAGGAAGGAATGGTTCGAAATTCCACTTTTCCGCGAGGGTGGAAGAGAAGGAAAGGTCTCTAAAGGGAGAGGCCGGGGAGCACAATCTCTTCTCCTCACTGAGGCGAAGGGAGCGAGGGGGTGATTTCCAATCCTCTTCCACGGCGGGAAGAGTTTAATGAAACATTTATTTCCCCACGTAGCGGTTCCCCCGCACCCACCCCGTGCTCGGCACGGCTCCAGCCCCTCCAACTTGCCCCCCTCTCCTCGCAACGTGCGCTTTTTGTGTGTGTTTAAGACGCGCAGGGGCTCGGAGACACCAGCGGCTCCCGCAGGCTCCGCACCGCGTACACCAACACGCAGCTGCTGGAGCTGGAGAAGGAATTCCACTTCAACAAATACCTCTGCAGGCCGCGGCGGGTGGAGATCGCGGCTCTGCTCGACCTCACCGAGCGCCAAGTCAAGGTCTGGTTCCAGAACCGGCGGATGAAGCACAAGAGGCAAACGCAGCACAAAGAACCCCCCGACGGGGATCTCGCCTACCCCGGGCTGGACGAGGGCAGTGACCCCGCGGAGGAGGCGGAGGGGAGCCCCGGTTCGGGGCAGGAGCCCCCCGGGATCACCGAGCCGGTGGCCGCGGGCGAGCCCAGCGCCTGCCCCGGGAACCGAGAGTCGCCTTCGCTGCCCGAGCTGAGCATCTTCTCGGCCGAGTCCTGCCTGCAGCTCGCCGAGGGGCTTTCCCCCGCTCTCCACGGCTCCCTGGAGAGCCCCCTCCACTTCTCCGAGGAAGACCTGGACTTTTTTACGAGCGCACTTTGTACCATAGATCTGCAACAGTTAAATTTCCAATAGCGGGCCCTTCTCTCCCCACGCATCTCCGTTTCTGGACGTTTCTCCCCCTTCCAGGGGCACCAACCCCAACCGAGCCACTGCCAGATCCCCCCTCCTCGTCTGTGAGAGAAGGGGGACCACCCCGAAAACAAACCTCAAGCCATTTCTCATTCAATCACCCCATCCCGCCCCCCAAACGCTTTCTTTTTAAAGCTCCTCACTCCGTGAGACCCAAATCG
>JAWWES010000219.1:0-21316 GCA_035583135.1 Lophotriccus pileatus | reverse complement strand
TGCTTTTCCCATTGGTCTCCAGTCAAGCTTACTTCAGCCTCTACCACTGACAACTCTTGTGACCCTCCTGTCACCCCTGAAATAGAAACAGTCTCTTTAGTCTTATGTTCAGATTGCCCAAGTTTCTTTATTTCTGAGTTTCCAATGGAAATGGAATGAGAAATGCCAAAACATCCTGCAGACTAGGAAAAATGTAGTGCTGTCAGAGAAAGCACAAAGAAGGGCAGGACAGGATGATCTTGAATGAATACTACCTGTCATATCTACCTCACAACCCTGATGAAAACAAATGTGGTATTTCAGTCAAGGTATGGATGCAATTTGAGGAATTCAATGAATAGATGCAATTTGAAGAGCTCTGTATTGGTTCTGTTTGGCTTTCTTGCTGCTAGGATGTGAGGAAGGTGGAAAGGTTGGTACAAGGCTGCCTGAGTTTTCTTAGTTTTGAATATTTAGCTCAGTCTGGACCAAAATGCTCTCTGGAACTCTTTGTTCATGTTATGTTTCAGATCATGTTCATTAAGTATGGTTTCAGAAGATATCCTTTATTTCCAAATACATCTTACATGCATGACTCCATCCAATGATTCATGTGCCCCCCTTTATTCTCTTATTCCCATCATCCTGAAGTCAGTAAAACTTAAGTGTAGGATTAAGTGCCATTTTTTATTGGGATGTATTTTAATAAGTACTTAAGGTTTGTTTGGGGTTTTTTTCACCCCCAAATCAAGGTCTTATTTAGTTTACTAGTGAGAGACAATTTATAGAATCATAGAATGGCCTGGGTTGGAAGGAACCTTAAAGACCATCTAGTTCCAACTCCCCTGCTATGGGCAGGGACACCTTTCACTAGATCAGGTTTCTCAGAGCCCCATCCAACATGGCCTTCAGCATTTCCAGAGATGAGGCATCCACAACCTCTCTGAGCAACCTGTTCCAGTGCCCCACCACCTTCACAGTACAGAATTTTTTCCTAATGTCTAATCTAAACCTACTCTTTTTCAGTTTGAAACCATTCCCCCTTGTCCTGTCACTACATGTCCTTTTAAAAAATTTCTCTCCATCTTTCTTGTAGGGTCCCTTCAGGTACTGGAAGGCCGCAATTAGGTTAGCTCAAAGCCTTCTTTTCTCCAGGCCAAACAAACCCAATTCTCTCAGCCTTTTCTCATAGGAGAGGTGCTCCATCCCTCTAATCAACTTGCTGGCCCTCCTCTGAATTTGCTCCAACAGGTCTATGTCCTTCCTGTGCTGGGGACCCCAGAGCTGGATGCAGTATTCCAGGTGGGATCTCACCAGAGCAGTGGAAGGGCAGAATCACCTCCCTCACATGCTGGTCATACTTCTTTTGATGCAGCCCAGGATGTGATTTGCTTTCTGGGCTGCAAGTGCACATTGCTGGCTCATGTCCAGCCTCTCATCTACCAGCACTCCCAAGTCCTTCCCAGCAGAGCTGCTGTCAATCTGTTCATCCCCCAGCTTGTATTGCCCTGACCCAGGTGCAGCACCTTGCATTTGGTCTTGTTAAACCGCATGAGATTCCCATGGGCCTACTTCTTGAGCTTTTCCAGGTCCCTCTGGATGTCGTCTCTTCCTTCAGGTGTGTGAACCACACCACTCTGCTTGGTGTCATCTGCAAAACTGCTGAGGGTGCACTCGATCCCTTCATCCATGTCATTAATGAAGATATTAAATAACACTGGTCCCAATACAGACCCCTGAGGGGCACCCCTTGTCACTGATGTCCATTGGGACTCTGAGCCATTGACCACTACCCTCTGGATGTGACTATCCATCAACTTTCATATCCACCTAGCAGTGCACTCATCAAATTAATGTCTCTCCAATTTAGAAAGAAGGATCCTGTGGGAGACGATGTGAAAGGCTTTACAGAACTGCAGATAAATGACATCTGTAACCATTTCCTTCTCCAGTGATGTAGTCACTCCATCATAGAAGGCCACTAGGTTGGTCAGGAAGGACTTGCCCTTGGTGAAGCCACACTGGCTGTCTCAAATCACCTCCCTGTCCTCCATGTGCCTTAGCATAGCTTCTAGGAGGATCTGTTCCAGGATCTTCCCAGGCACAGAGGTGAGGCTGACAGGTTGGTAGTTCCCAGGGTCCTCCTTTCTACCCTTTTTAAAGATGGGTACATTTCCCTTTTTCCAGTCACCTGGGACTTCCCCTGTCTGCCATGACTTTTCAAATATCATGGAGAGTGGCTTGGCAACTACATCAGGCAATTCCCTCAGGACTTGGATGCATCTCATGGGATGCCATAGACTTATGTACTATCAGGTTCCTCCAATGGTCATGAACCTGATCTTTACTTACAGCGGGAAGCACTTTGCTCCCACAGTCGCCATCCTCCTGTCCATCCACTCAAGAGGTGTGGGAAGAGAGGTTGCCAATGAAGACTGAGGCAAAAGAGTTATTAAGTACCTCAGCCTTCTCCTCATCTGTTACCAGTTTTCCAGCATTGTTTATCAGCAAGGGTACACCTTTTTTGACCTTACTTTTCTGATTAACATACCTGTAGAAACCCTTTTTGTTATTCTTTGTGCCCCTTGAGAGGTTCAGTTTCGGTTTTGCCTTCCTCACCTCATCCCTACACAACTGAACCTCATCTCTGTACTCTTCCCAGGTTACCTGTCCTTGTTTCCACTGCCTGTGTATTTGCTTCTTTCCCTTTAGTTTGACCAGCAGTTCCCTACTCAGCCATGCCTGACTCTTGCCTTCTATGCTGGTTTAAAGGTAAACCGGCAGGAGAAATGAATCCAACTCGAAAGAGATTATAAGTCAGAATCACAATTTAATAAAAATAATACAATAAATACAATTATACAGACAAACAATTGGTTTCAACCCACAAAAACCCAGATGTATAACCTGGCACCCTGGGGCACAAACAGAATGATGTTCGTTGGCCCCCATGCTGAGCCCCACGTGCTCTCCCTGAGTCCAAAAGTAAAAGGAGAGGAAAAACCTGTTGGTGCGAGTGGGGGTCGCAGTCTGGTCGAGAGTGGTGGTTGCAGTCCGGTTGAGAGTGGTGGTCACAGTCCGGTTGAGGTTCTGGTCCTCCTCTGGATCCCACGAGTGGTACCAGAAGTCTCAAGACCCCAAGATTATATACACTCAGGTTCGGGCAGGAATGCCCAGTACCTCCCCCAGGGTGGGGAATTTCACAAAGGGTGATTGTGAGTTGTGGGTGTGAGGACAGGAACATCCTCCTATCTCACAGACCTCTTAACACCCAGCTTATATCCTGAGGGGTCAGGTGTGCTCTGGGCCGCTGCTGCAAATGGTCTATTGTTAACAGTTCCTGGGAAATGACATAGAGGGTTTAGAATACACAGTTTGGGTTACACCCATACAATGATGAACTGATCCCAGCTGCTCTAACTAGGACACCTTCCTTGCTCGATTTCTTCTCCTGGGCATTGCCAGCTCTTGTGCTCTATGGAAGACTTCATTAAAGATCTGCCAGCTCTGTTCCACTCCCTTGTCCCTGAGGGCAGTCTCCCAGGGGATCCCACTATCACCTTGAACAGCTGGAAGTCTGCTGTCCTAAATTTCAGTGGCCTAACTTTACTCCTTACCTGAGCCATATCCCTCAGGACTGCAAACTCCACTAATGCATGATCACTGCAGCCCAGGTTGCCTCCAATCTTGATATCCCCGATTATCTTACTTACACTGGTGACCATCAGATCCAGTATCGCATCCCCTCTGGTAGGTCTGCCTATTACCTGGCTCAAGAAATTATCCTCCATGTATTCTGGGAGTCTCCTGGATTGCCTACAGCTCACTGTGCTACTTTCCCAGCAGATATTGTGATGGTTGAAGCCCCCTAGCAGGACAAGAGCCTGTGAGTGCAATGCCTCTTGTAGCTGGAGCAAGAAGGCTTCATCAGTAGGTTCTCCTTGATTCCACTTGCAATGATTTTGTTTATGATAATTCACTTGCATGTTCCCTTCTAGGAATTGTCTTTGCCTTCCAGAAGGGAGGTTAGGGCTGGTCCCCTCGCGGTGATCATTATAATCAGACCTGTGAGCCTTCACATAGTCTACACTTGTCACTTGCATTTAGGAGGATTTTTCCTGAAGCCTTTTACCAGTGCTGCTTCTTAGAGAAAAATAGTTATAATTTTTTCTGCTAACCTTTGATGGCTCTCAGCTTTGAAAGCATGTAAAGGAACAAAATGACTGCTGGTTGCAGTTAAAGTCTGTTGGTCCTGCTGTAGAGCTCTGTAGAGACAAGCAGATAGTCTGGGATATGCTGAGGGGTTTTATTTGGTTGTGACAACTCTACAGGTGAGCAGGAGACACGAAACTGTGCTTTTCCAAATGGCAATGCTCACAGAAACTACTTCTGCAGACCCACTAGATGAGGACTTCAGGTGACAGATGGCTGCTGGCAGTGGTACCCTCTCTCCCTGCTGTTTTGGCCAGCGATCTCTGCCCATGTTGAATGGCTTGGAAGCAGAACTGGACAGAGAAGTGGCTGTGGTTGGTGCTAGAGGCAATGGCTGGCATCCAGGGATGGTCACAGTGTAGGATCAATGGACCCACTACCACCACAGTGCAGCAGTGTAGGTATATAGGTACTTTCAGAAGAATTTTAACTCGTTTCACTTAGGAAGCCTTTTTCCCTTTCCCTTCTGTATTTCAGAGAAAGTTGCAGGGAAAGCTGTGAGCGAACCCTCTCTCTGTCTAGTATGCAGGAGAGATAATGTTCACAGATACGTACAGGGTCTCCTCAGGCCAGAGAGGGTGGGGGAGGACAGAGAGAAGACAAAAGTGGCCTGGAAGAGTGCAGGAATTTGCCTTTCCTCTGAGGCCTGGTGCTGTCCTGCAGCACTGTGAGGTTTTTGAAAGTTTTAGTGTCCTTGCCTCTGAAATAAACCTCTTTTGAATCCTTTCTACTGCCTTGGCATTTTTGAGGAAATACCTGCATATATTTTATTTTACAAGCAGTGACCAACTGTCCAATGTGGTGGCATTGGGTAGGATGTGGTTCAGTATTTTATTCATCCCAGGATGTTAGAAAATTGTACCCCCTAGTGTTATTCACCAGGAAACACATTGCCCCATTTATTAGATCTCCCCCCATTTTCACTTCATTATTCCTAGTGATATGCTAATAAGCCCCCTTTTTAGGTTTTTGCTTTTTGCTAGCTTAAAGGAAAAAAAAGAAGTAATTTTTACCATTTCATTAGTCTAAATGAGTGTCTTCATTTAAAGGAAATGTATGCCAGAGAGGTGGGACCTCTGATGGAATAGAAACCTGCAGGAAGCAGGCGGGGCTCAATGCAGCATGTCCTTAACCAGAGAGATGGGGCAATGGTGGAAACTGTTGTGCATTTTATTCTTCCCAGTTATCATGGGACCCCTTGTTCCCAGGAATCCCATCCCCTCCACCACTCGCCCCCCATCTGCTTCCTCAGCAGTCACTGGACCACACGGCACTATCAGTGAGAACCCTCGCATGGTGGCATGGAGAAATTCAAGAAGAGAATCTAACCTACAACGAGTGACTAATCTTTTAGTCCCTCCTATGTTATCACCACACTCTTTGTAATATACTCAGAGGTTTGGCCTCCCTTGATTTTGATAGAATTTGAGGGTTGTCAGCACTTTATAGCTTTTGTAGCAAAGGAAATTGTGGGAGAGTGGCAATTCTTATGTTCTCTGCAGTTATATATTTACAATGTGCAAGGATATTATTTGCCTTTGTTTTATTTAAATTCACTGGCAACTAGAGATTTATTTATCAAGTGTCACTCCCTGAAGGAAGAAGATAAATGCCACATAGCAAAGACTTCATCTATTATACAAGCAGATTTGAAGGCTTAGCTATTGAATTCCTCTGCCTTCTGAATGCCATAAAAATGTCTTCGGCTGAACCAAGACAGAGTGGCAGCATCTTATGACCTTTTGATCAGCTGAGATCTCAAGCCATATTAGTGCACAGATGTGATGGAAAGAAGACCAGGAATAGCCTTTTTATCATGAGATCCTTCCAATGAATATCCTTCTTGGGTATATTCATGTGGTTAATCACTAGGGCCAGAACATCATTTGAAAACAGGGAAGTGAAATGCTGGTATAGGAAATCTAAATATGCTCAGGTTTGCCAACTGCAGCTGAATATTACAGCTTACAGTTTCTCCCTAATATTCTCCTACCCTCCTGTTTCTATCAAGGCTGTGGGTGACCTTGCAATATTTCCTTTCACTAAGAACCCCATTTTGGCAGAAAGATTAACACAAAATGGACTCTGAGTCCTTGGTCCACAGGGGAGCTATAGTCCCCGAATTGAAGGTGCACAAATGATGAATATAAATATCTTACTGCAAAGGGAAACATTCATGTGGAAATGTCTCTGTCATTTTAGAGATAATAACAGTAATGTTTAAACCTATTTCCACCATTTTTTAGGAAAAAAATGAAAATTTTATTAAAATGCACAGCCTTGATATTTTGGGGGGTTTTTTGACTCTTTTTACAGAACCAAACAGAAACAAGAACAACTTTTACATTGATCTTACCTGTCTGAGCAGGATTACTCCTGAAACTTTGCTGTAGGTTTGAATTAGCCTCCTTTTAATCTTAATGGCCAATATGATTCTTCAGCCTCCTCGATAAGTGAGCATAAAAAGAATGCTCATTTATTGCTGACTCTGCACATCAGTAATGGTTTTGCCAAAGTTTGATCTGTCTGCTGTGGCCACTTTTGGAAGGAAGAAAGGACAGGATGGACACATATTTGTAAATCACAGAATCACAGAATGACTGAGGTTGGAAAAGACCTGCCATGTCCGGTCTTTTCTTTAACACCTCCAGAGATGGTGACTCCACAGCCTCCTTGGGCAGCCCATTCCAATGTCTGACAACTCTTTCAGTAATGAAATTCTTCCTGATGTCCACCCTGAACCTCTCCTGGCACAGTTTGAGGCCATTTCCTCTTGTCCTATTGTGAGTTGCCTGGGACAAAAGGCCAACTGCCAACTTGCTACAACCTCTTTTCAGGTAGTTGTAGAGAGCGATAAGGTCTCCCCTCACCTCAGTGTCTTTCTTGAAGTGAGTGGCCCAGAACTGAACACAGTACTAGAAGTGCACCCTCACTGGTGCCGAGTACAGAGATACAATCACTTCCCCACTCCTATAGTCAATTCTTCTCAAAGTAAGGAGCTTGTGTTCAGCTTCTTGTATCTCAGAGGCACCCATGGAAACAGACTTGCTTTGCCTTGGGCAGCTCAGCACAGAAATTCCTATGGGACATCTTACAATCCTCCAATGTAGCATGGTTAGATCAACTGACAAGTACTTGAGGTGGGATGCTTTTTTGGGGGTATGCAATTTAAAGTTGCAAACATTGAAGATGCAGTATCAGGCAGATGACAGTGGTGTGGTATTGGAAAAGGAGGACAGTGGTTTATTTATGAAGTTAAGCTGCCCACGTGCAATATCTTTGTCATTTTAAACACATGACATCTGGTTCTTTGCAATTATTCTTACATGCAAATGGCAGTAACCTTTAATAAGAGTGATTTCACAAATCAGCAAAAGATTATTGTTATAAGAAAATTTTGTAAAGTAAAATATTTGCAGGTATTTTCCCCCAAAATGCCAAGGCAGTTGAAAGGATTAAAAAAGGGTTATTTTGGATGCAAAGGCACTGAAAACTTACAAAGAAAAATTTTGCACCAGCAGTGAGAGCACTGGGCCTGAGAAAGTAACCCCTCTTGATCTTTTCCAGGCTTCTTTTCTTCTCTGGCCTCCCTCCCCCAGCTTCAAGGCAGGCACAGACTGTAACATCCTAAGGGTTTATCTCTCCTCAGACCAGAGAGAGAGAGAGAGAGAGACTGCTGCTTCCTCTCTGGGACACAGGAGGGAAAGAAACACTTCCCTGTCCTTAAAAAGGGGGTTTCTTCTTAGGCAGAAAGTCTCCTTAAGGAACCTTTAATTAAGCTCTAATTTTCCCATTACAAATTCTTTTGAAAAGGGGGTACCTATTCCTACAATTTAGAGTCATACACTTCCCTTCTTCTGGCTGGAAAGAGATCATCTTTGGCAGGAAAAGAGGAAGGACATATGTTACCCAGTGTCTTAGGCTACATCTGTCTTAAGCAAGTTAAGTGTCTGGGAATGTTCATGGGAGTGTGACTGGGTATACTCAAACTACTAGACCAGTCCTTGTCACATTTTTGGGCCATGACAGCTAACAAGATCTTAAGTCATTCCTAAGCATGGATCAGGGTTCATCCCAGTGAGCTGTTTGCATTTAGCTACTGCATTAGGGAAGTTAAGATATACAAACTGCTCTGTGCCAGTTGGCCTCAATGCCTGGGAATATTTCTGGGCACATTTAATTTACTAGTGGATGAAGAGGCTCAGGCTCAACTGAGAAACTGGACTTCATCATCCTAAACTCCATTTGTCAGCAGTGGGAAATGGGAGCCACCATCAGAGGCTGATTCAACCTCCTTTGGTCCTGACTTCTCCAAATTGTAGACAGTTGCTAAGGCAGCTAAGCCTACAGGGTCCAACAGGCTGGTAGCAGATAAAAGACTACATTATCTCAGCAAAAGGTTATGTATAGTACAGGTGCATTTCCTGCATACTTACAAGTCACCTCCCCTGCCTCTCCAAGCTCAGATAAAAAGGGTATGAAGTCATTGAGGTGTTCTTTCCTGCAACAGTGAGTCCCACCCATTATTTTTCTTTCTCCCTCACCGTAGGGAGGTTCCTTTTTCAAAAGGTTCCAGCTATGATGTTCTATATAATTTCCTTTTAATTGTTTGGCAGTTGATAGTGAAATGTGTCCTTTGGAGACAATTGTAGACATCATAAAACAGCTCATGGAAGGATACAGCATTATGTCTTTCTAATATAAGTAAACCCTTTGTTTGATAAAGTTTTATTTTGAGTCCCCCTAATACAAATATACATATATATATTTTTTTTCCCTCCCACTGAATCAAAAACCTCAGTGAAAAAAAATAACTTTGGCTCAACTACTGGAACCAAAATGTAATGTTTCATTCTTTTCCTTCATTGAAACCTGTTCATATACAAGATGATCTAAGACTTGTTTAAACATATTTAAAAAGGCATTTTCCCCTTCAAGAATAGCTCAAGTGTTTGATCAGAGTGGGAATGAAATTATTGGTTAATTTTGGCACATATTTATGAACATGACCTTAATCTGCAGGGGAAAAGGTATTTTCTTCAGGTATTTCAGTACGTCATATAAGTAAATTATATTTTCGACCTGTTAAAAATGTTCCATTTTAGACAAAAGAAGTAATATCCCAGTTGTGTCACTGAAATTCAATGCCCTGTGTTGCTTGTTAACAACTGCACATTTATTGTTTCAATGTCCCGCTTTGCTTTAAAGTATCAGTGCACTGCTACATACAAAATAATCAATAGTTCTACATGTTGAGTATGCCCTGGTGTCTCAGTTTAGTGAGACACAAGTGTTTTGCTGAGGATGAGTTATGAGGAAGACCCAAACTCCTCCCTCTAAGCAATTGTAAATCCAAAATTAAGAGGCTCCAACTGAGATAGTGTGTGATAAAGGAAAAACAACAGCCCTTTATTAAAAGATGTATGTGCATTGGCAGAACAATGAAAGAACACAAATAAAACAACCAAACAACAATCCTATACCCAAAATAATCCCCTTAAAAAAAAAAAAAAAAGATAAACAGTTCAGTTTGCACCCTTTGGCGCAATTCTAACCACAGTCAGCAGGGGGCGCCGTTGGATCACCGGTGGTCGCCACGTGGGGCGCCCCCGGGCGTGCTGGAGAAGCCGAAAATGGAGGTCTTCCCTCCCCCTCACCAAGAAAGGGGAAAAAGGAGGAAAAAAAAGGTTCTTCCCAACGGGAACTCATGCTGTCTGCGGCTGGCCGTGTGGCTTCCCCTCTACTTTGATGTGCACAAGAACCAGTGCCAAAAATACCACGGGAATGGAGGAGGGGAAGAAGGTGACCTTCCTGAACAGTTCCTCTCCAATGGAAGTCCAGACAAGTCCTGAGCTGGGGCAGAAAACAGGGTGCAGGCGAACCAGGGCCAGGAGAAAAAAAGCTGCCAGGCAGCCAGGCTGAGAACAAAGCAACACTGGAGCTCCTGCCACCCAGACCTTGTCCCAGCTCAGGAAAAATCAAAGTGAGTGCCGCTTCCAGGGCCATCAATCTGGAATGTAGACCTACTAGTCAATTCTTTTGTGTTGATCAATAACCCATGGCAGAACCAAGCCACCCATTCAACATCCCTCTTTCACAGTGGGCAGGGGGAACTGAAAATTCCTGCTTAGTTTCTCAGAACAAGCAAAACCATGACAGGCTGCCCCTTGTGGAACCAGGAGTTAGATTTTGGTGATCCTTGTGGTCCCTTCCAACTCAGGGTATTCTATGATTCTAATAGTTTCCAGAGTTTGGCATATGGAGTTCCTGATTTTCTGAAAGAAGAGTAAAATGCAATCATCCCTTGCTAGTGGCCTTGAAGATTGCTAAATGAATACTGAGAACACTATGTCATATACCACAAGCTAAATAACAATTTTGGGAAAGGATTCCAAATACAAGACTAGATTTTTCTTAAGAAAATGACATTATTATTTTTACTGCAATTGATGGCCAAACTCTTTTTATACAGGCTAGTTTTCTGGTACCTTCTCCAGATAATTCTCCTTCTGTCAATATCAGAGTATCTGAACTATCCCGCAGCTTTTGGGCATCTCCCTCCAACTTTGTATGGACTTATTTGCCACCAGATTGCCATAAAAATTAACTTCTGTTAAAGCATACTTTCAGAACTTTTAAATATTTTTTCTTTTAAAACTATTATCAATGCTCACAGAAGAAATTTTGGCCAGAGTTGTTATAGGTGCAGAAATTTAAGTGGGGTTCACTCAGTTCTACTGTTTTATATAGCAGACCACAGTTAGTATTAGTAACAGTAAGTAAGACTCAGTTCCATAGTTTATTTTGTGTTATAAATTTTCAATTGACCTTAAGTTTATCAGGATGACTCTAAAACGTGGTATTCCTGGGAACAAGTGGTTTTGATCATAGCTATTACTGCAGCCAGCATTGTTGAACTTTTTCTTTTGGGGTTCCAAGTCAGATGCTTTTGCTAGTTGGAAGGGGTGATAAATGTTACAAGGCAGAGTTTAAACACTGGTGTCTTATAGAACCTGAAACAGAGAAGCAGTCACTTAGCGGTATGGTTTAGTGGGCATGGTGGTATTAGGTCAAAAGTTGGACTTGGTTTCAGAGGTCTTTTCCAATCTTCTATGATTCTATGATATTTGTTGTGAATATTTTTAGAAAACAACAGTGAATAAATGTTCTAAAAACCTGCTCAATCTTGCTGTGCAGTCATTTGGTGAGTTAACATCATCTGTTAACATCATAATTTCCCGTGATTTCATTTATTCACCAGGCACACGATGGCAACAAAGTACTAAGGAACCCCATCTTCTAGCATTAGTGGCACAATAACTGGCCACTCTAAAACTTTAGTGTAACCAGAATGAGAGCCACAGACAAACTGCACTAAATGCAGGCACAGATAACGATGCTCAAGGAATAAAACCTTAATCTCTGTCTGCCTTCATCTATGAATATTGCTTTTCTTCTTTGTTATGCACAAAAGACATACTTGAGTGTTAGGTATCAGTGTGGGTTAGAAATGTCAGCTCAATGTAGAAAATAAATATTTTTTTTTTGTTAATTTACATATCCAACCCTCTCAATTGAGACGGAAATTCAGTACAGCTATGCAGGTGCTGCTAAAATCTGAAGTAGATAAGATTGTGATCTCCAGGTTTAAAAATTAATTAAAAGAATGGAGTAGAGATATCTTACTGCCATTGTTAAGCCTATGTACACGAAGAAGTTTTGCGTAATGTATCTGTAATACACATGAATAAAAAGGCATAAACAAGATATACATAAAAAAAATACCTGTAGAGAAGAAAGGAGAACTGTAATAGCAGAAAATAAAGGGAATAAGAGAGTAATTTAGCAGAAGAATTTTTATATTTTTTAATAACATTCTCCTTTTTCTAGTCAAAAGCTATATATATACATATACACATGTGTGTGGATAGGGATGTATCTATGGTTTTATTTATATATGTATATGCTTAAGCAAAGGCCACAGAATTAAAAAGCTATTTGCATCAGAGCTACAATTTTGCTCTGAAATGATAAGTTCTGAATACAGAATTTTTGAGTTCATTCCATGAAGCGTATTTGGGTTCATGCAAACAGCTTCAATGTCATAAATGAAAAATGCACAACTGGCAGTTTCTGAGTGTAATTCTGACTCATCTCACTTTTTATTTTATTCATTACCTCTGTCATTAATAATGTTATATGAGTAAAGTGATAAAAAACACATTTGTACTGAATGTATGCACAATGTGAAGAAAAACATTTACACATGTTTATGACCAGTAAGTAGGAGAAAATAATTGTTTCTTATGATAACTTCACATAGCACTTACCCAACAATTTAGTTCAGCTATGTATTTTCACCAAGAGTTGAACTTTTTTCTGTGTCCTAACAATTATTTGATATTACAGAAAATTGCTGAAACATTATAGAGTGCTCTATTTTCACTATTTTGAGCTTCACAAAGAAGCTTATAGAAATCTCCTATATGAGTAGGATCAAGTGAGGCTGCTGATTGTCAGAGATGTGAGTCTGAACAGTGTCACTCCAGTGAACAAAAATTGTGCCAACAAAGATGTGACTCCTTGTTATGTGGACAAAACAGCTTTTCATATAACCCATGTAGCTCATTTCTCACAACATATATGCTTTATTACACAGCTGCTCACTCAGTATGTCTTTAACTAGGTACGATACAAGATATCTGAAGATGGTGAGGAACTGGCACAAATCGCCCAGCAAAGTTGTGGGTACCCCATCCCTGCAAGTAAGTGTTCAGCGCCAGCTTGAATGGGGCCCTGGGAGGTTAGAACTAGATGATCTTTAACATGAACCCTTCTATGATATAATTCTATGGCCTTTTTCTTAATCTTACGTAGATTGAAGGAGAATATTGATGTATAGAATACAAATTGCATGTAAACTCTTTGAAAAACATGCAGAAAAAAGCCATGTTTTCATGACAGTGTTAAAGATAAGTCTCACACGTAGACAATTTCAATCTCTAGATATTTAATTTAAATATAGGAGTTACTAATTTACATATCTACCTTTCTTAAAGATTTCTTTTCCCACGGTAAGATATTTTTTTGTGACTGTAGGAAAAAGTCCCTTTGGGACAATTTAAGACTTGTAACTATCTTTGCAGATTCCTGATCAGCTCAAGTCATTAAAAATTGTTGGTTGGAGTATGGCATAACTCTTTAAAAATTATTATTTTAGATGTATGGAAACCTGTTCTGACTCAGCAGTTGTTCTATCTGTATAGCTAGATAATAGGTCAAATAGACCAACTAACACAGGCTAGTAGAGGTCAATGTCTCCAAGGAATTTCCACTTGCCTTATTTATCAGTATCAGTTAGCTATGTTTCTTACTACAAAGCATCTTTTGCTTTTAGTAACTAGTCTTTATATTCTGAACTACTGAGAGGTAAAATAAAAAGTTCCTATTTTCAATAGATAAAAATTAGAGTGGTTGCTTTTTTACTAGTGGCTAGATTAAAAGTAGGGTTTTTTCTAACCATAGCTAGGTCATAGAGAATTATAAGAGTAGTGCAATTTTTTAGTTTCTCAATTTTAAAAAGTTTATGTCTGTCATGGTTTTGTTTGTCCTTGGAGCTACGCTGGAATTTCCCCTTTCTCCTGCCCACTGTGTTGGGGGGATGGGGATTGGGCAAGGTGACTGTATCCAGGCAACTAAGTGGCACAGAAGAAAAGAGCTAGTAAGACTGCATTCCCATGTTAATTGCCTCACCTTGTCTCCAGGGAAATATGGAAGGAGTCTAGGGGGTTGAGTGGAAGCTGGGAGGGGGGCTGGAGTGTGTAACTGGAGCTGTCGGAGTGATTGGAGCAGTCAGAGCTGTTGGAGCTGTCAGAGCTGTTGGGGCTGTCGCTTTTGTGTGGCCGTGCTGCAGTTTGGAGCTTTTTGCTTAGATTTCCATTGGAGAGGGACGGAAGCCACACCACCGTGCATCTCAGACAGTGGGAAAAAGTGAGATCTCCATTTGTTGGGAGCCGTGTCTTTCCTTTCCCTCCTCTCTCCCTTTTGGTAAGGGGGGGGAGGGCATCCATTTGTTCGATTTGTCTCCAGTACACTCAGGAGACTTCACGTGGTGACTACCAGTGATCCGACATCGCCCCCTGCTGACTGACTCAAACAACTGCAGGCTCCACATCTCCAGTGGTTCAACAGTGCCTCCTGCTGACTGTGGTTATAATTGCCCCAAAGGGTGCAAATTGAACTGTTTTCACTGTTGGGTTTATTCGTTTGTCTTGAAGGGGATTGTTTCTGGGAGTAGGATTATTGTTTGGGTGTTTTACTTGTGTTCTTTCATTGTTTCTGCCAATACATATATACCTTTTAATAAAGGGCTGTTATTCTTACCTTGCTATAGTTTTATTTTTCCCTTTCCCACACTATTCCTCAATTGAAGCCTCTTAATTTCAGATTTATAATTGCTTAGAGGGAGGACTTTTGGGTCTTCCTCATAATTCATTTTCAGCAAACCACTTGTGTCTCATTTAAACTGAGACAATGTCATAAAGTATAAAATATCCCCTTATTTTCCTATCCCTTTCACTGACCTTTTAAAAAAACTTGCTGTAAGAATATCTGTGGAAAGGGTGGCATAAACTACCTATAAAAGTAGTATAAAGACCAAAGGGTAATGAAATGAGTGCTAATGACTCTGTTACATACTGTTTTGAGAGTTGTACTAAGCACACATGTGATCAGTTCTGAAGTTAATTTTTTCAAATGAAAAGGATCACAAGAATTTTTCTTAATATTTCAGCTACCTTTGGAATATGATTTATGCTGCCTCTAATTCTCAATTGAATTAGTTTGAAACCTAAGAATTAGAGAAGAAAGCTTTAAAATAATCCACCTCAACATGACCTATCTATCCTATGATGGCAGCTGGATGAGTGCAAAGGGGTGAGTCAATGGCTCAATGTCCAAGTGGAAACTAACAGTGATTGGTGTCCCTCAAGGGTCTGTAGTTGGACCAATATGATTTAATACCTTAATACAATAATATCGTAATATATAATAATATAAATATATTTTTATATTTATCTAAATATAAAATAATACTAATAATACCTAATATAGGCAGTGGGATTGAGTGCTTCTGTGCTCATAATGTTAGGCTTAGTGAATGCATCTGCTCCATCAAATCTCAATTACAGTGATACAGCTGATGTCAGAAGGTTTTCATCAAATCTATTCTAATGTCTTTTAGCAAGTTGTTGGTCTGAGCACTCATGTAACAAAATAATGAATTCTTATAACTTACTATACTTTGATAGTTTCATAGTATTTTTAATCAGGAAGAATATTTTCAATTTGAAGGTTAAGGTTGGGTGGGGTTTTTTTTTGTCTTTCTCTATTTCCCTTTACCCAAGGGAAGATTCTGTACAGATTTCAATAGCATTTCAATTTTAATTAGTGAATTTGAAGACATTTCAAATTATCTAGAAGATCACCTGCTTGTGAAAGTTTAAATTTGCAATGAATTACAGTAAATTACACTTTCTTCATCATTGTCAAAGATTCAATCAATGCAACCCTAATTTTAAATCCTCTATAATTTATCTGTTCAGCTAGAAATTTTTCCATATGTTTTTGTAAAAATTGATCTTGCTTCTTGGTATTTGCTCAAGGAAAAAGTTGAATTAAAAAATCAAAAGCAATTGATAGTCTTGGTAATTGTTATACTGTTAATAGATATACTCGGCAAATATGCTACCTATTTGAGAGAGTTACAGAGTGCTGGTTAAAGGGCATGACATTAATGGAAAGAAAAACAGAAAAAAACACTTTCTTTTCTGGCTATGGCAATAGCTATTCAATCTCAGCAGGAACTTTCTTCATTTAATATTTATCATAGCAAGATATTTCTAAGTAGCTTTCTAAGTACCTTCAGTACTTCAGTACCTTGAGGTCTAAGAAATATGGATCATGCAAAAATGGAACCTTTGCCTATTCCTTCTAGTGAGAAGTCCCATAGGAAGGTTTGATAATTGCTATATTAAAAAAGAATTAATGTGAAACTTGTAAAAATATTCTGTCATGAATAACGTTCTGAGTGAATGAAGGGCAGCACTTAAGTTTAAACTTATTACTTCAAATCTTGTTTTTTAGACAGCTACAAATCTAGTACTTGTACTGAAGATGGGGAAAGAGGGGGAAATAATACCTCCCAGAAACCATACCAAAATTTGTCTAACTTCAATAGGATGCAAATTTCAGAACAATTGTGAAGGAAACATGGAAAACAAAACAGACAAAAAAATGCAGTGCAAGTTTACCTATTGCAAATCCCTATGTATGTGGTGGACAAATTTGCTTCATTCAAAATATCTCACCATCTATAGACAAAAATTTGGGGAAAAAGAGTTAAAATTAGAGTGCTCTAGCATTTTTGTGATGCATCCAGCATTCAACAACACATGTGAAACTATCATGGAGGATGAGGAATATTAAGAAAGATCCTATGCCGGCAGAGGTTAACAGTGTTAAGTGTCAGATGCTGACTTGTACTCAGTCTGGTATGAGATTATAGATGATGAATTTGAAGAAAGAGTTTTTCAAACGTTCTTGTTTCATAGTTTTCTTAATGACCTTGGCATTTAAAAATATACACATCCTGATTAAACTAGTTGTCAGTACAAGGAACTAATTCGAATAACTTTGAATATTAATGTAAAAGGAATGGGTTAAGACTGGATATGATAAAGCCGTTTTCTGAGAGAGTAGCAGTAAGTATATCTGATGAAGGCTTGGTGTCAGAAGGAACAAATAAGAAAATAAGAAAAAAGTTATCACGGCCGGGGAATGAACATGCGATATGACTCACGTGTTTGGAGATCAGGAACTTTTATTTAGATGCTGGAACCTACACTTTAGAAGCAGCGTGGCTGCTTATATACTGTATTCGGTAACACATGTACACTTACAATTGGTTTAATCGTAACATAAACATCTTACAATTGCACACCTGTCCACGTACATCCATGCATGTCCAGCAGCCCTGACTCAGCATTCTTATCAGGAAACCCATTCTTGTGCCAAACTGTTACTGTCCGTGGTCACTACCTGACCGGGCACAGGTGTTCCACCTTCAACCTTTCAGCTACTCAGAGACCCCAGAAGCAGCTGGGGTCCCACCACAAAAAGTGTTTCACCCAATTTGTGAGGATTAGAAAAAATCCTAGTGGTGTATATACCGTAAAAGAAAGAGAGGTATTTAAGCTAAGGAATACTATTAGCAGAAGTGATACTAATGAGTGATAATAAGTGATACTAATAGAAAAGTGATTACTAATGCACTGAACTAAAAAAAAATACAAGGAAGTTCTAACCTTATTGTAAAGCAATTCAGTTAACTTCTAATTGGAGTGATTACTTTCAAAATGCAACTCAGTAAGATTATGAAGGGAATTCTATACGGTAACAACTGCAGAAGCAGAAGGCTGGACTAAAATAATTGGAAAATATTTTCTAGCATTATGCTCTTAATTGTGTCAAAGAAATAATTCTTAGTGTAATGCATTTTCAGGTTTCAGCATGATTTGGATTAGTGATAAAGGAAGATAACTGATTATAATGCACACCTTAAGAAAATGTTATGAAATTTTATGTATGCTTTAATTTTTACTTTCCTTTTGCTTAACTTATCTGTATGCTTTTTCTGTTTGAAGAGTAATCCATTTTGATATAAACCGCCTGCGATAATGCTGTCCCTTGGTAGAGGGTTACGTACATGCCAGGTGGGCAGGAGCCAATAAGCACACAGAGCTGAAATCCACCTTTGAACCTTTGATGCAGTTTCATGCAAAAAGAGATGCTAGGCAATATTTCACAAAGCTAACATCCCTCTTGCTGGTTTGCAGGCTTTTATAATAGTTATAACAAAGAAGAAGTTGCTCAAACTTGCTCACTGGCCACTTTAACCAATTCATTTCCGTGTATGTTCCCCTGAGTGAGCAGTTTATTGTACTAGGATGATCTTACATTAGCATGTGAAGTCCCTTCCTAGGGGTGTGACTTTTAACATGCTAATTAATCTTATGTTGCCTTCAGACAACCTTATTCCCTTCTGCCCCATCCCTCACTTCTGGGGATGCTTCATCTTTTTTGATCTTAGCATATCCTTGTCGTTCTGAGGTTGTTTTGCTGTGTTCACTTTGACGACATTAGTGCATCCTTATGACTCTTCACTTTGATGACATTAGCGTGTCCTTGTCATTCTGGTGTTATCTTACTGTGATTCTCACAGCAGAGTAGTTGAGAGAAGGCTCGCCAGGTGTGAAAATTAGAACAGAGTGATTATGTGTATAATTATGATTAGATTTAGTTTTAATACAGTATCTAAATATTACCAATGCAGTACCAAAGTAACAAGTCTATGATCTGTTATGACACATTATAATATAATCAGATTCTGGTCCCTCTTTTTGAGTCACAAGCTTCAGTGAGGCCCCCTTGCTTTTTAAAACTTCTCAGAAAAGCCAAGGTACAGCTAGGTCCATTTAGTCTCAAATTTGGGCAACAGTTTATGTCTAAAGGGTTATTAGACAGGTTCAACTAGAAACCTACAGGTTTGGAGTCTTTGGTGGTGCAGAATTCACAATTACAAAGCAATGAAGCACCGATGGAACTATTACAGGATTTTATGTCTGTATTTTCTTGAATCTTAGTACTTTTTGCTCATATGTCCAAAAGAGAGTATTCCTCATCTTTGAGTCGGGCATACCCTGCAGTCATCCCTTGCAAGCAGCTTGCAGCCTGGGGAGACCAGTTTGCTCAGTTGACCCAGTCTCCAGCAGCATTTTATGCCCTTTTGTAGACCCATGTACACCAAAGTCAATCTCAAGCACATCTGCTCTCCATTTCTGGACTGTATTAATTACAGAGCATTTAGATGGTTCTTCCTGCAATATCCACCTGGTATTCTTGCCTTAGGACAAACCACAAAAAACCTCTCACTTCCTCTCAGGAAAAGAAAAGGAGGCAGCTGAAACTGGGCTCCCCACTTGTCTGGTCCGCCGACCCAACCCAAAAAGCCCTGAAGAGAAGAGTACCCCTGCATCCCCTGTGGCAACAATGTTTCCTGAGAGAGTCTGCCCTTCCCCTGCTCCTGTGCTGCCCAGCACGTCTGGCTTTGCTCTGTTTCCTGCCCCCAGCCTAGAAGAAAGAAATGGGGGGCAGGGTGGAGGGGAGACAGACATTGGGGAAAAAATTCAACATCTCTTTTCAAACCTATGACATCACCCACCCCTGAGTTTTTTCCTATCGAATTCAAACTTTCCAACCATATACATATATACATTACCCCAACTATATACATATTGCAACTATTTACATTCAAATGCTATTGGAAATTCACCCAAAAATGAGATCCCTTTGAGGTATACACCATGTTTCTCCATCTTTCAGCATTATCCACCACGTGCTACCTGATCCTTGAGCAAAAACAGTGCCATGAAACTGTTTTACCTAACATACCTCTCTAGTGAATTACTGGGACTTTGTCCCCATCTACCATGTGAAGGGACTCTGATTGGCAGGACCGGCTCGACTGACGGAGCCTTTAGTGCTGACTAACCATGTAGCCTTTGCTAGGTGCTGATCCCAGTGCTTGAAAGTCCCTCCACCGAATGCCTTCAGGGTGTTTTTCAACAGTCCATTACACCATTCAACCTTCCCTGCGGCTGCTGCATGGTATGGGATGTGATACACCCACTCGATGCCATGCTCCTTCACTCAGGTGGTAACTAAACTGTTCTTGAAATGGGTCCCATTGTCTGACTCAATTCACTCTGCGGTGCCTTATCGCCACAGGACTTGCTTTTCACAACCCAGGATGGTATTTCTGGCAGTGGCGTGAGGCACCGGATGCGTCTCCAGCCACCCAGTGGTGGCTTCACCATGGTGAGCACATAACGCTTGCCTTGGCGGGTTTGTGGCAGTATGATATAATCAACCTGACAAGTCTCCTTGTACCTCTACTTACTCCAACGTCCACCATATGACAGGGGCTTCAGTCTCTTAGCCTGTTTAAATGGCAACACATCTCACAATCATGGATAATCTGAGAAATAGTGTCCTTGGTTAAGTTCACCCCTCAGTCTCATGCCCATTTATAGTTGGCATCTCTGCCCTGATGGCCTGAGGCATCATAGGCCCATTGCGCTAGGAACAACTCTCCTTTGTGCTGCTAGTCCAGGTCCACCTGTGACACTTGGACCTGGAAGGCCTGGAAGGGAAAAGGAACAAGTCCTGAGGGGATCCAATGGAAATTCAAAGTGAGGGGACTCTTGGCCAAGATAGCTTTCCCCACATCTTTCCTGTGCTCCCAGTTGTCTCCATTTGCTGTCCCCAGGCAGCCCGGATGCCCACAGCAGCCCCGCAGGGCAGAGCAGGGCTCTGAACGTGCTTGAGCGAGGTCACACTGGGCAGCGGCTCCATGGCACCTCTGGGGTTGTCAGAGAGGGACTGTTCCAGGGGCCTTTGGGCTTCTGGGGGCTTCCTTGGTCTGATTCCGTAGAAGAGACACAGAAGTGAGGCAAGAGCAGCAGGGCTACAACTCCTGGCCGCTCAGATGGACCAGCGTGGCTGCTCAGCTGGGCTGTGCCAGAAGACAAGAGCTCCTGGCATACTGAGGAGCCCGGCCCTTCCAGCTGGATCCCCCATGGTGCCATTCTCCCCCCTTCAGCCCTAAGCCCTCCCCGGACTCTGCCAGCCTGACAGGGCCACTCAGTCTCCCCTGTGGCAGCCTGGGGTGCCGTGCGGGGGGCTGGGGTGCGGCGAAAGCCTTGGGAGAGGTCCTGAGCATCCCAGTGCTGGAAGAGCTGTTGAGTGGGGAAAAGCTCTTGCTGGTTGGTGGGAGAAAGAGAAGAGGCAACAAAAGCCACCGATTCTGTTATGCTTGAGCGAATGTTATGCATTTAATGTGATTGAAGGGCGCAGAGGCCAGGCTCTGCAGTGTGGGGACAGGAAAGGGGTGTCCTGGGGGAGTCTGAACATGGGGCTCCTCGAGATGTCCTGAGGAGGCACAAGAGCAGAGTGGGGCCTGCAGACACCCTGAGTGCAGTTGGGTGCCCAGGGCTGAGGCACGTCT
>JAWWES010000218.1:0-21450 GCA_035583135.1 Lophotriccus pileatus | reverse complement strand
CACAGGGAATGGCTTCCCACTGCCAGAGGGCAGGGAGAGATGGGATATTGGGAAGGAATTCCTGGCTGTGAGGGTGGAGAGGGACTGGAATGGAATTCCCAGAGAAGCTGTGGCTGTTCCTGGATCCCTGGAAGTGTCCAAGGCCAGGTTGGACAGGGCTTGGAGCAACCTGGGACAGTGGGAGGTGTCCCTGCCCATGCAGGGGGTGGGATGTGATGGGCTTTAGTTTCACTTCCAACCAAACCATTCTGGGATTCTGTGATTTTAACACCCATAGAATCACTGAGGTTGGAAAAGCCCTTTTAAGACCATCAAATCCGACCATTAACCCACCATCAAACCATTCCCCTCAGGGAATCTCGGCCTTCCTGGGCTCCACTGGGGGTGGAGCTGCAGAAAACCATCAGAGGAGGCAGCTGGAAACACAGGCCAGCCCAACCCTCTGCAGACCCCTTAGCAGTTTCCAAATCCTTTCTCAACTTGAAAACCCTTTCTCAATGTTTAAAATCCTCTCTCAACTTTAAAATCCTTCCTCAACTTTAAAACCCCTTCTCAATTTTAAAACCCCTTCTCAATTTTAAAACCCCTTCTCAATTTTAAAACCCTTCAACTCTACAATCCTTTCTCAGTTTTAAAATCCCCTCTCAGTTTTAGCATCCTTTCTCAGCTTTAAAACACTCCATCAATTTTAAAATCCCTTCTCAATTAAAAGGTATTTTTTCCAGGCATTTTTTTGCTGCAGAGGCAGTTCCTGCTGAATTCCTGCAGGAGTTCTGAGCCCTCCCCGGGGCAGAGCCGTGACCTGATCCGGCCCTGCCGCCCCGGGATGTGTTTTATGGGTCACTCCGGGTATTGAGGTGAAGGACAAAAATAGGAGTGCTCCCTGCACTCCACGAGCAAACAGCTCCAGCCCCTGGATCCAGCCCCTGGTGTCCTCCCCCTGCCCTTCCCAGCGCCTTAATTCCCGATGGATTCCCCTCGCTGGCTCCCAGCTCAGGAGCTGCTTTAATTAGGGCATGGCAGGCAAATTCCCGCCCCAGATGGTGCAGGGATCGTGTTCCCTGGATCCTGCCTGGGGGATTGGAGCTCCAGCAGGGACAATTCCAGGGGTGGAAGGGCAGGAAGAGCCGGGATGGGGCGGCTGCATCCGCCTCCTCCTTCGGCCTGCCCAGGGAGCCCAAACCTTGGGAATTCTGCCCATCAGCAACTTCCCCTCTTTAGATATGTTTTAAATATCCCTTTTCCTCAGGGGCCAAGGCCTTTGGGAAGTCACTGTCCCACCAAAGCTGCCCAGCGGGGGACAACAGCCCCCCTGTATCCCAAGGATTGCCCCCCAGGATCCCACATTCCCAGGAAAAGCAAGACCTAAGGAGGAGCCACTGAGAGCTCGTGGGCCAAGCCACCAGAGAAACCACCAGAAACCCTTCCCTTGAAGAAAAATAAAGTCTTTCTGGGGCAGGGAAAACAGGTTTGATCCAAAATTAATTTTCCAAGAAGGGGCGGGGGGGGAAGAGTTAAGAAAATGGTGAAAGCATCTCGATATCTAAATCAAGCATTTTCATGGAAAAATCAGATTTTTTTACATCCTACAAGGTTTTCCATGGAAAAAAACATAATTCTGCCTTTGATTTATGGGCAGGGAGGGCTCGGTCCTTTATCCCACCTGGAGGGAGGATGGGATGCCTTGGGTTTCATCCTGGGAATCACCTGGAGCAAAGCAGGAGCTGCAGGGAGGGAGTCTGGGATGGAAAATCCCCAAGGTGAGATGGAAGAGGAGGGAAACACAGGAATGTTGGTGCTTCCTTAGTTCTGCCTCCCAGTGACCCTGGCTGGGAGTTACTGGGAAAGGCCAAAATTTATCAGGCAACACAGAGCTGGGTTATCAGGGACAGATTTTGCCCCCCCAAAATCACGGATTTTGATTAAAACCGGCCCGAGGGGTGGGTTGTGCCAGGCCCAGGGCACCTGGGAGAGGAGAAGGAGCCAAATAAAGGCAAGGAAAAGGGGGGAGAGAATTCCAAAAGCAGGGATTTGGTCTGTGCTTTGCTGGGCAGTCTCTCTCCCGGGGGGGCCTCGGCAGCAGCCCTGCCTTAAGCCCAGGTGAATCCTAATCCCTGGCTCCTGCCCCCGGGCTGGGGGCAGCTCAGTGACCCAGATCTGGCCCTGCAGGGCCGGGCTGACGAGCCACCAGTGGCTCCCTGGGCTCCAGCAGCTCCCAGCTTTTCCAGGGAATGGGTTGGAAGGAGCGAATCTGCCACGGCCTCAAACCCTCCTTTCTCTGGAGCAGCTCGGGAAGGGGGAAAAGGGTTTGTGTTTCCTCTGGGGGAGAAGGGTTTTTAAAAGCTGGTTTAATTCAGGGATTCCAGGACTTGGGGAAATGTTCCCTGGGAAGGGCTGGAGCAGCAGCAAGGGCAGAGGGACAGGCAGCTCATGAGGAATTTCCCTGCCAAGGACCCTCTCTGAGACCCTCCTGAGCATCTTCAGACTCCAGGGATGGGAATTGTCACCATTTCAGCCCCTGGAAGCAGCACAGCCTGGTCTCCCCAGGGCAGGAATCCACATTCCCTCCACCACATAAATCATTTTAACACACACAGGTCTCCCCTAAACCCTGCCCTTCACCAGCTTCCCTGGAAACACAAACCCAGAGCGCTTCCCAACCCTCACATTTCCACCCAAACCCTTTATATTCACCTCTGCCCTCCAATCCCACCTGGAAAACCTCACAGCATCCGGATGCCAACACCTCCACAGCCATCCCTGGAGAGAATTCCCCCCATTCCAAGGAAGGAGCCCCCACCCCCAGCCCCAGGACACCTTTCCCAGCCAGCAGCTCCCCCCCAGCCGCTCCCTGATCCCTGATTAGCTGCCAGAGCGGGATCAGGGAAGCGCCGCCTGAGCCCGGGGGGATTTGCAGGGTTTCCCAGGAAATCCTTGAGTACACACGAGTCTCCGGTGGCCGAGATTAAGGGTAAATACATTTACTGCCGGCTTTTTAAAGGAGGGCTCTCCTCCCTGAGAGCCAAGAGGGAATTACGCAGATCTCCCCGCTCCGGGGCGGATCCCGGGATGGGCTTGGGGGGCAGGGGGAGGTCGCCGAAGGTTCACAGGGGTGATGATGCCATCACTGGCCAGTCGTGGAATCTCTGAGGCTGGAAAAGCCCTTCCCCAGCGCTGCCAAGGTCCCCAAGTGTCACATCCACAGGGCTTTCACATCCCTGCAGGGCTGGGGACTCCCCCCCTGCCCTGGGCAGCCCCTTCCAAGGAGGAAAATTCCTCCTGATGTCCAACCTGAACCTCTCCTGGCACAGGACAACCCCACACACACACTCCCCCCTCCTGTCAGGGATTTGCAGAGCCAGAAGGTCTCCCCTGAGCCTCCTTTTCTCCAGGCTAAGCCCCCCCAGCTCCTTTCTGTCACCAAGCCCCAAAACTGAACCTACAAACACCACCTTTTGGGATCCTTTGAGCTAAAGGGACTCAGACTGACCAGGCTGTTCCCTATAAAAAATAACAGCAGTTTACACAGGATTTAGCTCCTCTTAATGGTGCAGCTAAACCCCACAAGCCATAAAATCAGCGTCACAGGACACCACATTTACCAGGATGGAGGCTTAAATACCAGCTACTCCTCTTGTGTGGATGGAAAAAGCTGCTAAATTGAACAGAAACACCCTTAAATTAAACAGAAATACTCTTAAATTAAACAGAAATACTCCTAAATTAAACATAAACGCCGTTAAATTAAATATAAATACTGTCAAGGGCTGTGAGCATCACCTGCCCAGGCAGGCACTTGGAATTCCCACTTGGAATGACTATCACAGGGAGCTTCTTCCCGTGTCCCTAAAACTCCTAAAACAACAACACACACAGAGTGTGTGTGACAAACAATTTGCACAGATGAAACCCCCCGGGAGGATTTCTCTGCACCATAAAAGCAACAGCCAAGGCTCTAGCTTGTTAATTAAAAAGACAAAAGCCCCTCTAATGTCCCCGTTCAATTGGATTACGGACATTAAAGATAAATCCGCGGTTGTTGGTGACAAAAAGCCGGTTTTTTTCCCCCCGTGTGGATGAGGTTCCTGTGGATTTCAGCCGGCAGAGGGGGCAGGAAGGGCTGCGCTGAGAGCCCAGCAAAGCCCAGGCTCAAGCTCAAGCTTTGCTGCGAACCCAGCCACAACCTCCCAGCTTCCCCTCCCACCCTCCTTTTCTCCTTCTTTCCTGCTTTGATCCAAACCAGCCTTAAAATTTTACCCTGAATTTCTTTTTTTTGTTGTTGTTGTTTAAACTTATCCAGGTGTTAAAAAAACACAAAACCCAGCCAGATCCCAAGGCTGGGCTTCCCACAGCTGCTCTCCTTGATAAATTCAGGGACTCCAGGTGGGATCAGCAATGCTGAGGAATCAGCTTTTTTTTTAATTATTTTTTTAAGCTTCAGGTCTTTTTTTATTATTATTTTTTTTTCTCCTGATCAGCTCTAGATTAAAAAAAAAAAAATAATAATTCTCCTGCAGCCTCAAATCAGGCAGAGAAAAAAATGAGAGAAAATGAGTTCAGAGCAGGGGAGTCTCCTGTGTCCTGGCTGTGAAGGTAGGACAGCTCCAAGGACGGGAAAACTGGATCAGGGGACAGAGGAACAAAGAGGAATCTGTAGGTTTTTCCTGCAGGAAACTCCTGGTGCTTGGGAAGAGCAGCCCTGGGAAAGGGAGGGGAGCGGGTGGGGGATGAGTTTGCCCTTTCTCTGTCAAGGTGGGGGTCACAGGGGGGTCCTTTGGGATGGCAAACGGAGCAGATGCCACCAGGACCTGGAGCCAGGGCAGCATTCCCGGCGCTCCCGCTCTCCAGAGGGTGTCAGGGATCCCAGCCCGCCCAGGGAATGCTGGCACTGCTCCCTGGGACACCGGGAATGTTTTTATCCTCCTGGAGCTCCATTCCAGGGACCTTCTGCACCTTCTCAGGTGCCCCTAAAACCCTGGAATTATTGCAGTAAGTTGTTTCCCCCTCGTCCTTTTGGATCTTTGGGTTCCAGGTGGGTGTGAGACCTGCCTGCTTCGGATCTGGGGAGTTCTGGGGTGGGTGACGAGCTGGGGATCAGCCCAAGATTGGAACTGATGAGCTTGGAGGCCTTTTTCCAAACTCAGAGATTCTGTGACTCCATGCCCTGCTGCCCCTGGGGCTTTGGGAATTCCATGGGGGTTAGGGATGGATGTGTCACCTCCCTGGGCTTGGGCAGGATCCCCCAGCAGTGACAGAATCAGTGTCCTACAGAATCCTTCAGGCTGGAAAACACCTTGAAGACCATCCAGACCAAATGATGGCCAAGGCCACCCATGTCCCCAAGTGCCACATCCACGTGGATTTTAAATCCCTCAGGAATAGGGACTCCACCACAGCCTGTTCCAGTGCCAGACAACCCTTTTAGGGAAAGACACCTGAGGGCTCCTGCCAGCCCCCAGGACCCCCTGCTCACACTCCATGGGCACATCCATCCATCAGCAGCCCTGGACAGAGTGGGATGAGGGATCTGTCCCCCATCCAGCCCCTCTCCTGCCCCACCCCCGGGCAGAGCTGGAGCAGCTCCCCCCGAGCAGCCCCAGCCACGACAGGCAGCGCTGACACCATCCACAGGTCTGGATTTCGGCTTCCTCCCTGTAAACAGAGACTCCCCCTTCCTGCTCCTGCTTCCTCCGGGCAGATAACATTGTCTGCCTCTGGAAAACAAGTTATCCTTGTCCCCTGTGGGAACAGGGATCCCTCAGGCACGGTGGCAGTGATGCCACCACCCTCCCTGCGAAGGGGACCTGAGGGACCCCACGGCCACCCCAGAAGGTGCATCACAACCCCCTCGTCCCAGTCCCTCTCCAGCTCTCCTGGAGCCCCTTCAGGCCCTGCAAGGGGCTCTCAGCTCTCCCTGGAGCTTCTCTTCTCCAGGTGAACCCCCCCAGCTCTCCCAGCCTGGCTCCAGAGGAATGGTCTGTAAGGAACCACAAGCAGGGATTGATGTCACTGAGTTCCTCTCCTGTGGAATTGCACCATCCAAGCAGGACTGGATTTGGTTCACTGTGAAGGGGCTCAAACCATTCCTGCTGAGCAGAAGAACTGGGCATTTTCCACGTGGTCTCCTCTCCCCTGGACTGAATCCTCAAGGCTGGGTTGGAGCAACCTGGGCTGGTGGAAGGCGTCCCTGCCCATGGCAGGGGGGTGGAATGAGACGAGTTTTAAGGCCCCTTCCAACCCAAACCGTTGCAGGACTCCAGGATTCTGCTGTTGCCATGGTTTGGGGAGCGAATCCTCCTCCTCCCGAGGCTCAGCCGGAGCCTCCGCGCTCTCCCCCGCCCACTCCCCGGGGGTATTTCTGGCACAAACCCCTCGTGGTGCCGGGGAGACGCCGGTTCCCAGCGGCTGAGGAGCCGGGAGCTGGGATCTGAGCGGAGCTGTGCCTCCAGGGTGAGCTGTGCCGAGCAGGACAGAGGGCACAGACCGGGAGAAGGACCCGAAAGCGCGGCGGCAAAGCCACGGCTCGGCCGTATCTGGGTTACCTTCTCCACGCTCGGCTAAATCCGGCTGCCGGTTCATTAGAGGGCTGCTGATTTCCAAGGAAAATTAGTTTATTCTTAATGAGCTAATCAGCCCCCTATTTAAAAAAAAAATAATGAAATTATTAGCTGCTACAAAGGCTGGTGCTGCCGCTCGACACGGCTCTGCTCCGGCTCTGCTCCAGCCGGGAGTCGGTGGGTGGATTTTGCCGGGATTTGCCTTCGGAACAGGTTGCAAACGGCATCTCTGCTCTTATCCCACGTTTGCCAGGGAAAAAAAAAAAAAGAGGGGTAATTTGCTGGCAATGTTGGGTTATTCCTGAGGATTTAGGATAGGGAGCGAGCGGAGTGAGGACGGGCATCCCCCCAGCTGGGGCTGGGGAAGCAGGGATGGGGCGGGAGCGCTCCGGGGGCTCACACAAAGCTCCTGCTTCCCCGAATATTAATGAGCCTCAAGCTGTGCCGAGCAATTAAAGCACTGATTATAATTTCTTCCATCTGTAGCCGAGTCGACTCCAGAAATTAAAGAGGAATTCAGGAGAGGTGGGAATGTTATGAGGGGAAAGTGTCTAAGAGGAATGATGGGGTGTGGATGTGCTCCTCCACCTCCCTGACTCTGCCAGCTTCCCCTCCCAGCTGGAATTCCGGTGGATTTGGCACTGGATATTGCTGTCCAGGAGCCTGAGGGACACCCACGTGCTCCCACGTGTGCTAGGTGCATCTCCAAGGGGAGGGAGTGCAGCTCATCCGTGCCAAAAATCCTCCTGAGAGGGAGTGTCTGGGAGCAGCCGTGTCCCCTCCTGCAGCCCAGGAATCCTGGAATCCCGGAATGGTTTGGGTTGGAATGACCTTAAAGATTGTTCAGCTCCAATCCCCTGTCATGGACACCTTCCCACTATCCCAGGTTCCTCCAGCCTGGCCTTGGGCACTTCCAGGCATGGAGCAGCCACAGCTTCTCTGGGAACAACACAAGGAGCAGAAGGATGTGCTGGAGGCAGGATTAGTGGAGAGAGGGAAGTGCTGCCTTGAGGAGCCTGTCCCAGTGCCTGACCACCCTCTGGATGAAGAAACTTTTCCTAATATCCAGCCTAAGCTTGTCCTGGCACAGCTCCCGCTGTTCCCTCGGATAATTAGGACTCAGTGATCCCTGTGGGTCCCTCCCAACTCGGCAGATCCGGGGATTCTGCGATGGAGAAGCTCCAGCAAAGGACAAGGACCTGCTCTGCAGGGCGAGGGGCTCCACAGGGACCTTCTGGGAGCTGTGTGGGTGAAATCCCAGGATCACAAACCCAGGCAGCCCCTGGCATCGCCACGGCACAGGGTGGAGACGTTCCCAGTGCCAAACCCCCCGAGAGATGCCAAAGACCCGTCAAGAGATGTCTCATCTCTTCCTAAAGGAAAGCCCCAATTCCCTGAGGCAGCTGGAAAACCTCCCATCCCACCCGGGAAAACCCCAGGAGAGACCAGCAGAGACTCTGAGGGGGGTTGGAGATGGAGATGATGGAGATGGGGATGGGAGATGGAGAGGGAGATGGGGATGTGGGGATGGGGTTGGGGATGGAGATAGGGATGGGGATGGAGTTGGATGGAGATGGAGATTGAGATGGAGATGGGGATGGGGATGGGGATGGGGATGGGGATGGAGATGGGGATAGAAATGGAGATGGAGATGGAGATGGAGATGGGAAGGGGGATGGGGATGGGGATGAGGATGTGGGGATGGGAATGGAGATAGGGATGGGGATGGTGATGGAGATAGAGATGGGAATGGAGATGGAGGTGGACATGGAGATGGAGAGAGAGATGGGGATGGAAATGGAGATGGAGATGGAGATGGAGATGGAGATGGAGATGGAGTTGGATGGAGAAGGATGGAGACAGAGATGGAGCTGGGGATGGGGATGGGGATGGAAATGGAGATGGGGATGGAGATGGAGATGGGGATGGACATGGAGATGGAGATGGAGATGGAGATGGAGATGGAGATGGAGATGGATGGAGAAGGATGGAGACAGAGGTGGAGCTGGGGATGGGGACGGAGCCGGAGCAGCTCCAGGTGGGAGCGCCCCGCAGGGCCCGGGCTGACCTGCTCGAGGGGGATGACGAGGAAGGAGCCGCCGCCGGCGCTCTCGGTGACGATGGCGAGGAAGCGGGCGTTGACGGCGCAGAAGTGGTTGTCGTGCACGTTCTTGGTGATGGGCACGCCGTCGAAGCAGTGCTCCCGGCTCGCCACCTTCCCGTACACGTTGCGGAACTTGGAGCTGCGGTACTGCGGGCGCCATGACATCTGGGGTGGGGGAAAGAACACGGGAGGAGGGGTCAGAATTCCCGAAATGCCCTCCCCCGGGATGGATCCCGCTCGCCCTCCCGCTCCCGAGCCCTGCCGCAACAGGGGGGTTACCTGGCGAGCTTTGGCCGAAGTGGCACCCCTGGAAAACCTCAGATATCCCACCTCCCAACCCCCCGTGCCAGGGAGGGCTCACAGGAGGCAAGGAAAGCCTCTGTGCCGCTGCAGAATTCCAGCTGCTCTCCTCTGGAGCGGGCGCTGCCGCTCCGCGCGCGCACGACAAAGGAATTACGGCTCCCGGTGCGATGGCTCGGAAATGGATCCGCCCGGACCACGTGGCAGCGGGAATGGGGGCAGGATGGGAGCGTCAGGGAGCCGGGATGTGCCACGATCAGCTGCCTCAGCTGGCCTGGAACAGGCTGCCCGTGGGGGCTGACCTGGAAAACCACAGGGTCCACCAGGGCACACATTAGCTGATCCCGGCAGAGCAGGGATCCTACGGACACACCTGGTGGACCAGCAATCCCAAAGATCTACCAGCTGATCCTGGCGGATCAGGGATCCCAAGAATCTACCAGATCATCCTGTCAAACCAGGCATCCCTAAGGACACACCAGCTAATCCTGGTAGATGAGGGATCCCAGGGATCCACCAGCTGATCCTGTCAAAGCAGGGATGCCAAGGACACAGCAGCTGACCCCGGTGGAGCAGGGATCTCCTGGCTGTGGGGCAACGGGGAGAGTGAGGAGCAGCAGAGGGTCTCAGGCTCTGGGGCGGGAGGGACCTCAAAGCTCATCCCATTCCAACGCCTTCCACCAGCCCGGGTTGCTCCGAGCCCCGTCCAACCTGGCCTTGAAATCCTTGAGGATTTTACCCGAAATGATTTCTTTTATAGCATTCAAAAAGCACAAAAATGCATTTTTGTACGTTTTAAGCTCTTGGTTTTCTCCACGGCCAAAAAAAAAAAGGGGCTCCCGATATTTTTGCGCATCCGCAAAATTCAACTTCCAAGCGGCCGCCAAACAAAGCACCAGCACAAAGCAGCTCCAGGAGGGGTTTTTTATCCTTCCCGTGGATCCTCGTGTGTGAGGTCTGGGTGCTCCCCACTCTCAACCCAAGCCATTCCAGGATTCCGTGGTTTATGATGGGAAATTGTCGAAAATCAGCCTAATTTTCTATCCAGCAGGACAAAATCTCTTTTCCTGACTCCTCTGCCATCCAGGGGACAGTTTCAAACGGGACATGGTTTGTTATTCCCGCATTTATTTGCCCTCCACGTGCTGTTTCTCCGCGTCCTTCGCTCCCTGGGGCTTCCTGGCTCGGAGTGGGCGCACTGGAATTCTGTGCTGGACAAACATCCTATTTCCTGGCCCGGCCAGGGAAGGCTTTTGAAGGCAAGGAGGGGCTGGGGAGGAGGGGGGCTGTGGGATCCTGGGACATTGTCGGGACACGGCTCGGCATTCCCGTCCGGCTCCCGGCACGTCGCAGGTGGTGCCGACATTTCCCAGCCAGGGAGGAAAAGAGCCCCTTCCCCAAAGGAAAGACACAAAGAGGGAGAGGAAAGGCTGGAAACGGCGACCAGTCCTGATCCCACACTGGCCCCACTGCCTGGTGCTTCCTCCCAAGGGAACCTGTGGATGTGGAGACCAAACCTCCTCCTGCCCCACCGTGGTGACAATGACACTGCCAAGGGCACATAAAAACCTTAAACACCCCCAAAACTTCAAGGGAAACGTTGCATTTCCTGCCTTCCCCTGGAATTTAAGCCCTGAGCAGCAGCTGAGCAGCACTTCCAGCTCCTGGGATGCCTTTCCCGGATTTCTTGGCCTTTTTTCTCCCTCACTTACGGATTATTTGACCTGGATTTTGTTGGGTCAGAACCTCTTGTTTTTGTTGCAAAGTTATTTCCCCTCCCTGAACATCCTTTATACTGTTCTGGAAGAGGGAAAGGGATCAAAGAAACCGGTGGGGGGAATTCAGGGATTCTTTGAGCCCCCACCCACCACCAGGAAGCAATTTGGGAAGGCAGAGGATTCTGGAAGAGAAAAACCAACCCTGCTAAACTCAATCCTGGATCTGCCTGCCCTGGTGCACTCCCACGGAGCCACAGACACCCCTGGAGTCCTGGCTTGGATGGGAATCCCAGCTCCTAACCCTGCTCTGTGTGCCCCATCCAGCCTTTCTGGAAGCACATCCCGAGCATTTGCTCTCCTACCACGTGTAATTTCTATGGATCTCACTTTTTGAGTCACTCCCTGCGCTCTGCTGACGTTAATGGGGCGGTTTTATTCCTCCATCCCCTCACTCCCAGTGACTCAGAGGAATGAAAAAAAAAAAAGGAGGGATTATTGATTTCTCAGAGTCATTTCCATCCATCTCCAGGATCAGCCACCGTTTCCAAGGATCCTTCAAGCTCCGCATTATTCTTGGACTCGGCTCTTTCCTCTCATTACCAAACTCCTCCCTCGGTTTGGGTTGTGCAGAACTCGCATGAAAAATGGGAATATCACCAAGCCCTTGAGGGGAGGCAGAAAAAATCCATCCCAGCCCCAGTCAGGACATTTCCCCAGGAGCAACCCCGGGAATTCTGTGGCGTTTTAAGGCTCGTTGCAACGTTTGAACTTCTTTAAGTGCCTCAGGGGGAGAGAGTGCCCTGAAATCCCGGCCTGGAAGGTGGAAAACTCTTTGGCAACAGGAGTTTGAGCAGAAAACAGAGGGGCTGGGAAGCCCTGAGCAAGAATATAGGGCAGGGCAGAGCATCCCTTCCCAGTTCCCTCCTTCCCTGCTGCTCCAGCATCCCTGGGGAGGGGCAGGAGGAGCCCGGGGAGGGGAGGGCAGGGCCAGGCAGCGCTGCCACCCCGCTCCTCCTCTGCAAACAAAGGAACAAAGCAGCTCTTTGAGGTTTCATAATCGGGGAAAGGAGATCTGTGCCCAGGCCAGGGCACGTCCATCCTTCCTGGAGCAAAAATCCGGCGTGGAAGGAGAAAGGTGAAGTGCCAGGGATCATTCCCGTGCTGTTCCTCAAACCCAGAGGAGAACACACCGCCCTGGAGGTGGGAAAAGCCCTCCTGGGCCGGGCAAGGAGCCTGGTGTCCTGGCTCTGCAGAATTCCTTTCCTATCTGACTCTGCCCCTGCTCCCCTGGGAAAGCAGAGGTGGGAGAGGATGGCCAGGAGCGATGAAGGGTGGTTATCCAGGGATTTCCCACGTGGAAAAGGGCTGGATGAAGGCAGTGACACGGAGGAGCAGCCACAGCTCAGACCAGGGAAAGGATTTTTCTTCCCCAGGGGAAGCTCCTGTGGGTGCAGGTTGGGAAGAACTGACCTCCCTCTTTTCCCCATCTATCCCAGGAGCTGCAAGATTCCATCACACCCCACAGGGATGACACAGGAGTGAGAAGTGGAGGAGTCAGCAGGGCAGGAGGAGGAGCAGAACATCCCTGAGGCTGCAGGGAGGGCAGAGCTGCTCCTGTTCTTGGAAGTGGGGGAATAAAGCCTTGAAGAGAGGGGAGTCAGGCCTGGTTTTACAGCTGGAGGATCAATTTCATTAGAAAGATAATCAAACCCCTTCTGATCCTGCAGGTTTTTCTCCAGGATGTGGGACTGGAACCCACTCCCATCCCACAGGGATCTGAGCCCAGCACACACACCCCCCCCCCCAGGGTGCCCTCATCCCTTGGGAACAGCACTTCCATTTGCCTGGCAAAAAAAAAGGAAAGGAGCCCAGCAGCAAACACTCAGCCCCTCTTTGGAGGCTTTCTGGGCTGTTGGCAGCTCCAGCTCTGCTGACCAGCAGCAGCAGGGCTCGGCTCTTGTCTCAATGTGTTCGTTTTTTAAAAGCATCTTTTCAAGCATCGGGAGCCTTGGCAACAGCAGGAGGGAGGGAGAGGCTGTGCAGGGAGCTCTGGGCACAGGCCTGGGCAGTGCCCCAGCCCAGCAGGCTGTAATCCCCCCCCAAAATCTGCGTGGCCTATATATATAGCCCCGATTAATCTGCCTCGACCATCAGAGCTTTCAGGGAAATTAATTTCTGCTTTTCACCTGCGGCCAACGGGGCGTTCTGAGGGGTGAAAATCCCCCCCTTCCCCAGCCCTTTCTCCTCAACACTGTGTCCCCCCAGCAGTGTGACAGGGGGGTGGCACCTCCAGCAGCTCTTTGGGGGTTGCCAGGACGGCACATCCCACATCCCGTGGCCTGGGAGGGGTTTTTAGTGGGAACCCAGAGCTTGTCTGACTTTCTGCCCTGCCCGTGGTTATGGTTGACTAGCAAAAAAAAAACAACAAAAAAAAAAGAGGTATTTGCATGAAAAAAAATGTGTTGGGCAAAGGAAATCCAACACTCATTATTTTGCCTCGAAAATCTGGGCCTTTCAGGAGGCGCTCCAGGAGACAGAGCCTTTCCAAAATCACGTTATTCCCTTTTTTTTTTTCCCTGCCTCCCTCCTGGCACCGACCGAGGTTCTGACAAACATTCCCCATCCGGGGCTTTGCAGAGAAACTCGAGGCACAGTTTTGGACGGAGAAAACCAAAGACAACTGAAACCCACCCCCCTTTTTGCCCCTGTGCCTCCCCCGTGTTCGGGGTTGCTTTCCCTCCCTCTGGAGCCCCTGCCCATCCCTGGCAGCCGCTGGGCAGAAGTTATTTTCCATCAGAAAGGTCAGCAGTGCTCCAGTTTGACATTTCAAGTATCAATTGGTCATTAAGGCAACGAAGTGTTTAACAACCGGGCGAAAACAAGCGCTGTTTTTCCGGAGATGGATTTGCTGGTGAGGGAGCAGGGGCTGCCCGATCCCTCTGCCCTTGCCCAGGGACACCCTCAGCTCCCTCGTGCAGAGAGAGGGGCAGGAAACTTTAAAATAGCTCATCAGGGCTTATTTTAGAGGGAAAACACAGCCCCAGCCTCGCTGCTGTGCCCCAACCCTGAACACGCTCCACGTTCCAGGGCAGAGCCACCATCCCAAAGTCCCTGCCCGGTAGGCACAGCCCTGCCCCGATCCCCTGCTCCTTGAGGGCATCAGCACCGAGGGATTTAGGAGCCTCAGGCATTAAACTCCTTCCCAAAGGACGTGGTAAATACTGGCCAAGGGTTTTTTGGGCAAGCCAGAGGCTGAGCCTGGGCTGGGATGAGCAGGGCTGTGTCCAGAGCCTAAATCCGTGCTGGCAAAGAGCAAAACGCTGGCCCTGCAATCAGGGAGCCCCTGCAAAGCCACATCCCAGCCACAACGCCAAGAATGTTTTCCCCTCTGAGGGGGAAAAGCAGGAGCAGGAGATGGCAGAGCCTGAGGCAGGACAGGACGGCATCACCTCAAAACAGCATCACCCCAAAACAGCATCACCCCAAACTGCATTACCCCAACACTGCATCACCCAACACTACATCACCCCAAAACAGCATCACCCCAAACTTCATTACCCCAACACTGCATCACCCCAAAACATCATCACCCCAAACTTCATTACCCCAACACTGCATCACCCCAAACTGCATAACCCCAAAGATTCATCACTCAACACTGCATCACCCCAAAACTGCATCACCCCAACACTGCATCACCCCAAAACAGCATCACCCCCAAACTGCATCACCCAACACTGCATCACCCCAAACAGCATCACCCCAAAGAGCATCACCCAAAACAGCATCATCCAGAACTGCGTCACCCCAAACTGCATCACCCCCAAACTGCATCACCCCAAACAGCATCACCCCAAACTGCATCACCCCAAACAGCATCAGCCCAGACACGTCCTGCCCAGGCTGCCCTGGACACACGGGCTGTGCTCGGTGATGCCCGGTTAGCTAAGCAGGGATGTAGGATTTCTGCCGCCGGAATCCAGCCCCTAAAGCCAAGCTCGAAACGAAACCGCTCTATTTTGATAAGAGAACCAGCGCTGCCAAAATTAGTCATCAAACGCTTATTGTTCCGTGCACATTAGATTAGAGCCAAACAAATGCCGATTTTAATCTCCCCGGCTCTCTAATGCTCTGATGCTTCTCAATTCAACCTTGAAAACGGCTTTTGTTCCCATCTGATGGCTTTGGCGCTAACGAGGCTGCCGAAGATCGAACATTTCGGGCCCTCGCTGTCCGTGCGGGTGCGGGGCTGACCCGGAGCGGGGAGCGGTGCCGAGCGCGGGGCACACGGAGCCCTTTCTCTCTGTGCCGAGCGCAGGGCCAGCTCGTCCTGCTGTTCCCAAGGCTCCGTCTGTCCCAGCCTTATTAAGATGCCCAGCGCGGACACTCACCAGGCTGCCGTGCTTGCTCCCCAGCACGTTAGACTTGTGCAGGTCCCTCATTGACTCGACAAGAGAGCTCTGTGCAGAGAGGGAAAGCAAAAACATTCAATTCACCACCCCGGCAGGCCGAGAGAAAACACACAAACCCTTCCTGCTCGTCCTGCGGGGCAGGAGCCGACCTTCCCCCCGGGATGTTCCCGGGGAATTCCTGCCGGGAGCCGAGCTGAGCCCCCCGAGCCAGCAAATCCTCCCCGTTTGGGGGGATCGCGCCTCGCTGCCGACCTTCCTCGGGAGAACAAAGTGATCCGCACAAATAACGGCTTTAAACTAACGGGGCAGCCTCGGGTGGGAGATTGGGAAGGAATTCCTGGCTGGGAGGGTGGGGAGGCCCTGGAATAGAATTCCCAGAGAAGCTGTGGCTGCCCCTGGATCCCTGGAAGTGTCCAAGGCCAGGTTGGATGAACTTGGAGCCACCTGGGCTGGTGGAAGGTGTCCCTGCCCGTGGCAGGGGGTTGGAACGGGATAATATTAAGGTCCTTTCCCCCAAACCACTGTGGGATTCCAGGAAGTCATTTTTGCTCCTGGGAGCATGGGCAATGGAAGTATTAACGTGCAAGGCCCATTACCTGACTCAGGCACAATTAACTGCTCATTAACCTGCCCGGGCTGTCAAACAGCATCTCCTCCCGCGCAGGTTTGCTGTGAGTCAGCTCCTTTGTGCGCTGCCATGGAGAAAACTCCTCAGCTGGAGCCTTTGCAAAGGTTTCTGTTCTGGAATTCGTGCTTGACCTTTGAGAAACGGCGGTTTGTGTGAAATCCGGCCCGGGCCTGATGGACAGGGATTGTTCAGGTGTTCCCAGGAGCAGGCAGGGATGTCAGGCAGAGCCCACACACACACGTGGGCCAACAACGTGCTGCAGCACCTCGGGGATGGGGATCAGAGCCCCCCAGATCGGGTCCTGGTGACCTGAGAAGGTCACAGGGACTGGGGCGACAAGGATTTTCTTAGTTGCACCGGGTCAGTTCAGGATTAGACACTGACCACTAAAAATATGGATATTTATGAGCCAAAACCTGCCCATCCCCCTGCAGATAAGGACGTGGGCAACGAGGGATAAAGATCCCCATTAGGGCTCCCTGCAGCCACTGTGGTTTGGATGGCTCCGAGTTATGGCTCCAAGATAACATCAGTGGTGTTGGGATCTCCTCCAGCTCCCAAAGCTCCTCCAGCTCCCAGACCTCCTCCAGCTCCCAGAGCTTCTCCAGCTCCCAGAGCTCCTCCAGCTCCCAGAGTTCCTCCATCTCCCAGAGCATCTTCATCTCCCAGACCTCCTCCAGCTCCCAGACCTCCTCCATCTCCCAGAGCTCCTGCATCTCCCAGACGTCCTGCATCTTCCAGACCTCCTGCATCTCCCAGAGCTCCTCCAGCTCCCAGAGCTCCTCCAGCTCCAGAGTTCCTCCATCTCCCAGAGCATCTTCATCTCCCAGACCTCCTCCAGCTCCCAGAGCTCCTGCATCTCCCAGAGCTCTTCCAGCTCCCAGAGCTCCTCAATCTCCCAGACCTCCTCCAGCTCCCAGAGCTCCTCCAGCTCCCACACCAGAGCACAGAGGCTCGGAGGATGGGGATGGAGACAGCTCTGCTTCCCCCCCCCAGAACAAAGAATGTCCTCCTCGGGAAGAAGCCTCTTTTCCTGGTCCTGGCACGGGTCTGGCCTCCAAACCCTCAAAGCTGCTGAGCAATTGCGTCCTTGTTTCCTCCATGTGGATGCATCTGCTGATGGCACAAACAGCTGGAGCAGCAGAGGGAAGCTGAGGGAGCGGCTCCAGCTCTGCACCCACCGCAGGAAACACCTTCAGGCTCCAGTAAACACCGGAATAAAGGCACTGAGAGGGGCCTCAAGGAAGGAGGCCCATCCTACAAAACACTGTCCCATTCCCAGCCCTTCCATCCACTGGGCTTCCCAGCCCCGAGGTGGGATTTTTGGCAGGCACAGTTCACTTTGGGAAAGCCACTCATCCTTAGTGCACAGACAAGGAGGAGGTGGAGGGACAGCTTGGGAAGAGCAGTTGGCTTTACAAATATTCGGGATTAATCCCATTAGCACGGTCAGAACAAAGGACAAAAGGCAGATGAATGTTTCTCCAGCAATTTCTGCCAGCTGAGTTTGTTCCAGCCTGGAAGAAAGTCACTGGGATTTCCCTGGAGTTCAACTTTTCAAGGATTTCTTCTTTCTAGAGACCCCTGACGGCCTAGGAAGGGCCTCTCCTCTTCCCAAGCCGGCGGGAAAAAGGCACCAAGCGAGGCCAGATGCCTCCTCCTCATCTCTCCTCGACCACGGGGCTGCTTCCCAGGCACTTCCCACATCCCACAGACACCATGGACCGCCTGGAATGATGCAAACCCCACTCCTGGCACTCCCAGAGCCCCATTTTTGGACCATTTTTCCCTCCAGGAAACCTTCTGGGGGGAGGCAAATCAAACGTCTCGTGGGTCTGTGTGCTGAGAAGAAACTCAAATCTCATTCTCATCAATAAGCCCTGTAAACAAGCACAGTTTTCCTCCCACTCTGTTTCCCAGCTCTTTCCCACCCTGGGAAGCCAGAGGAAACATCCTGATGGAGCACAAAGCCTTTCTGGCCCCTGGAGCTGCCCTGGGTCACTGGTCACAGCATTTCAGCCTCCTCCAGCTTCTTGGAATAATGTTTCCTCCAGGGAAAAAAAAAAACCTTACATGCTTTTTCTCAACCTGAGGGGGTTTTAGGGAAGTCTGAGAGGGGGAAAAGTCTCTTTTTCCCGCGTTGACACAAGCCTGTGACCGAGCCAGAGGCTCATCCAGGAGAGTTATTTCATATCCCACCACACATCGTGGGCTCCAAAGGGTTTTTCCAGCCAGGATCCGGCAGTTTGGAGCAGAACAAAGAGGGCTGTTCGTATTCCCAGAGAACACCTCCAGTGGGAGAATCCCATCAATCCAAGCCCTCTGAAAGTCCCCTGCTTTTCAGCTGTGAAGGGGGAAAAAGCCTCGTGGGGGGGTAAGAAAGGGCTGGAGGTCTTGGGAAGAAATTCCTTGGGGAGATGCTGGGTGGGTGAGGGTAAAAAAGACTGGGAGAAAAAGCCTGCTGGAGGGTCCTTTTGGGATAGCCTGAAGAAAAACCCCTTCCAAGCCCCAGATTTGCACGGGACACAAAGCACAGAACCTTATTTATCCTGGCAAACAGGGTGACAAGCAGGGAACAGTCCTGGAGGGAACAGCTCTGCCTCACTCGCTGTTTCCCACCCGAAACACTCCAAATGTTCCTGGGAATGAGCACCCTGGGGTGCTCCACAGAGCATGGGAGGGCATCCCACGGGATGCTCCTTTCCCATCCCAGCCTGTCGCTCCCGGACAGCTCCCAAAACCACGAGGGTGTTTTGGAAGCTCATCCCAGCCGGGGGGAGGTGAAACCCTTCCAAGAGAGAGATGAAGCGAAGAGAAAAAGAACAAAAAAAGCAATAAACAGCAGGAGAAGCAAAACAAACATTATCCAGTAAATATTCCAGGCTCCAGGAGCCCGTTTCCTGGCCAGAGAGAGCAAGTGCCAGAGCCGGGGTGGGTGAAGGTCACGGCACGGCCGGGTCGGGATGAGGGAGGCACTGACCCCCCCCTCTGCCAGCCCAGCCCGTGCCCTCCAGGGAGCCGGAGCCAGGACAAGCCCTGCCTTGTGCTCCAGCTCCTGGGATAAGGGAAACATCCCTAGAAACCAAATGGAGCCTTGTTATTCCGGCACAAAGAGCGCCGGGAGCTGGCGGAGGATCGGCCGCGATGTCCCCCCACTGCCCCGGGATGTGCCTCAAATCTGGCCTTTTCCCTGTTTTCCCCTGTGTTTTAGCTCTGGAACTGGGGGTTTTTTGCACTTCAGAGGAGAGCAGCACAGGCAACTCTCTTTGCCAGAGGTTGGAGAGAGCTGTGATTCCTTGGGAAGGGCCAGAGCCGGCGTCCCACAGGCTGAGCCCGCCCGAGATGCTCGGCTGTGATCAACATTCCTGTAGAATATTCCTGCTTTTTCATCATTTGCTTAAAGGGCTCAGCATTTCCACAAGGACAGAGTATTCCATGGATCTGATGAACAGAGTTTTTTTGGGGATACAAGGTCAATTTCTGGGAGGAGGAGAGCCGTGGCAGCTGCTGCACCGCTCCTGATAACAAGCGCTCTCCTGGCCTTGCTGACAGAGAAATCTGGGATTTTTGGGAGAGGGGTTCCTGGGAGAGGGGCTGTGGATGGTAGACCCCCACCCTGGGCACGGCACCACATCCCTGGGCCGTTTCCATCCCTCTCCAGCCCCCCAAAATCCCTCGGGGTGGGGCTCTCACCTGCCCTGCTCTGCTCCGCGGGCTGGGCGGGTGCTCCGGACACCCCGGGATGGACGTGGAGCTCAGGGAATCGTGGGTGCTCCTCGAGCCTGGAAGAAAGGGAGACCCCTCTGGTTACAACAGCATCTCTGCCACCTGCCCTAAGCCCCAAGAGGGGCAAATCCTGATCCTCAGGGTCATCCACCAGTGCCAGGGATAACGCTCCTGGTGGGATTAGGATTAGCTCCTGTCCCCCCCCTCCATTGTCATTCCCATCCTCCAGAGGCTCTGGGAGCTGGCAGCAGGCACAGGGGTGACCCCAGCACAGCCATGGGATCCCAAGCAGCACAGCCACATTCCCGGTGCTGCTGGCAGGGAAGGGGCAGGATGTGGAGCCTTCCCATCCCTCTGGAGCCCTCCAGGCTCCGAGGGCACAGAGGCCACTTATTCTCCGGGAACTGAGAGCAGCCATTGTCCTGGGGGATGCTCCAGGGAGAAGGGCTGGGCTGGCCATGGCTGCACAGGGGCCCTCATCCAGGAATCATTAATGGATCAGGCTTTGCCAACAGCTCCAGCACCCAATATCCTGGGAATCCCAGAACGGTTCGGGTTGGAAGGGACCTTAAAGCTCATCCATGTCCACGGGCAGGGACACCTTTCACCAGCCCAGGTTGCTCCATGTCCCATCCAACCTGGCCTTGGACACTTCCAGGGATGATCCATCAGCCCTTTAGGTCATTCCCATTCCCAAAGCTGTGACAGTGATCCCTGTTTCTGGCACCTCCCTGTCCCAGTCTCACCCACGGGCCCCACCACGGCCCCACAGCTCCCCCGGCTGCACCCCAGGGATTTCTGGCTGGAGCACAGCTATTCCCAACCCTGCCGTGCAAGGAGGTGGGAGAGGATTTTCCAGAAGGCCCAACAGCTTGTTGGAGGGATTTGCACAGCAGGTGGAAGAAACCACCGCTCTGAGAGGGGAAAATCCAGGGGCTCGGAGCTGGTGGGTTTATCCCAATTTCTCCGCTCTCCGCAGCTCAAACCCCACCTTGGCAGCTCTGGCACAGCCTCTCCCGGGCAGTTTTTGCTCCCAGAGCTTTTCCCAGTGATGCTGGAGCTCCACAGCTCCAACAGCTCTGCCAGGAACAAAGGAGCGCGGGATTTCTGGGAGCTGAGCTTGGCACCGCTCCCCTCCCGGCCAGGGATTCCCAGATTTGGGGGGGAGGACAGAGCAGCTGGCTCCATCCTGCCACGTTTGGGTAATTACCACTGACTCAGGGACAGGAATCTGGGATTGGGAGCTCTCAGCGAGCTGGGAATGAATTGGACTATTCATCATCTGATAAAATTGCCATGAAAAGGAGCAGGGGGGGCGGGGGTGACCCCTCCTTGCAGGGGATGAATTACAGGGCCTGCTGGCCACAGCCAGGCCCCATTAACACACCCCATTAATGCTGCTTTGAATCCCAATTAAAACTCATTAAAGAGCCCTGGGCCAGACAAGTTGCCTTTGATGAGGAATATTCCTTGAAACAGGGAGCTGCCATTTTTAGACTCAAAGCAGCCCCTTATCCTCATCCCAGCCCCCAGCAATCCCACCAGAGCTGGAGAGCAGTGGCCACCCCCTTGCTGGAGACGAGGGGGCCTGTTCTGTGCTCCAGGAACAACCTTCAGTCCCTTGATTTTACTCAATCACTTCCATTTTGCACCATCACTTCTGCTTTACCCCGTTATTTCTTTATGGTCAATCCCTGCCTGGGCAGCCCAAACGAGCAGGGCTTTTCCAACTGAATCCCAACTAAAAATATATGGATTTTGAGGCCTAACAAGGCAGAAAACTTCTCCCTCTCCCACTGGGAAGAGCACCTGCCCATTGTCACACAAGGCCACCAGCCCAGGTCGCTGCAAGCCCCATCCAACCCGGCCTTGGACACTTCCAGGGATCCAGGGGCAGCCACAGCTTCTCTGGGAACTCCATTCCAGCACCTCCCCACCCTCACAGCCAGGAATTCCTTCCCAATCTCCCATCTCTCCCTGCCCTCTGGCAGTGGGAAGCCATTCC